>JAJOOR010020146.1:0-33455 GCA_036250505.1 Solanum acaule | reverse complement strand
TAATGAAGACTATGGTCTATGTATGTTAATATGAAAGCATGTTAAGGTTGACTTTACTTATGTCAAGACATGAAGTATGATTATGCATGTGAATTACAGTTATGACTTCTTAATGGGTTTGCTTAGTATGTGTGGGGTTATGGGACTCTATGTGTACATTGCACAACTGAGCTTATGAAGGGGTTGTGAGGGTGGTTTACCTATGATATAAACTAAATGGGTTATGACCTATGATGTAGTAAATGAATGAGTCCTTATATGATGTTATGAAGTATGTTGGTCTTATTGTTATATCTTAAATGAAGATGTGATGACTTGTTGAATATGATGTGCCTAGTCTATGGTGGCTTCCTAGGAATACTTGGTGTGAGTAGTATTATGGGATGCTGCTGGCACATTGCACTAGTTTGTCTTGGGGGTTGACTTAGGTGATGGTTCTTATGTGAAGACTATGTCTTATGGTATGCTTATGACTCTATGATTATATGTGGTTGGATTTATGAAGGCTATATGTAAGTTCACCCTAAGTAACCTTAAGGTGATACATTGAACCAAGTATTCCCTAACGGTTGCTTGAGGAAAGGTGTCAATATAAAGAGAAAGGTAATGCATGGTATGCATGGAATGTGCCTAAAATGTTATAAGTGGCTCTATGTGCTATTATGAATGGTTTTCATGTGTATGATGATGTATGTGGATTTATGTTGTTCCTATGGAACTCAATGTTCTTGAAGTTTCTCTAAAAAGGCATGATGCATGGTTTCCAACTAAATGTCCTTTTAAAAATATGTTTTTGCATGGTTATCATACTTAGTGCATTCTTGTACTAACACCATTCTTCTTCATCTTCTTACACCAAGTGTAGGTTGTGGTGGCATCACTTTCGTAGAAGTGATGAGCGTGGCTTACTATTCTGAAGTTCTGGTGTGTCCTTAAAGATTCAAGGACCTTTATGTTAAAGAGTTTCCTTAAGTTAAATGTACTAGATAGTAGTTCTTTTGTATTGTAAGGGTTGTGTTCCTATTGTGTTGTAGTCGTGTTTTAAGGTGGCTACCTTGAGACGTAGTATTCCGATTTTGTATTAAAGGTTTTAATGAGGTGACTTTTAAGTCTTGTGTTATATTATGAAAGTTTTAAATTTTTTGCTATTTTTCTATGATAAATGCTATGACGAATGCTAAGGGCTTATATAAGACCTCCGAGAGGTCGAATACGCCGGTAACGACTAAGGGGTGCCCTCGGGTCGTTAAAAACTTGGTATTAGAGCATAAGGTTATGAAAATGGTCTTAGGATTCAACGTCTCATGAGCCACGTCTAGTAGAGTCCTGTTCATCGGTGTGAGTCGCGACACATCTATGAGCGAGAGGCTATAGGACGATAGAAGTTTCACTTTCTTCATTACTCTTGTGTCGTGCCGTAGACTTTAACTCCATATGATCTCTCTCTCTCTTATTTTCCCTTGTACGATGGTCTTCTAGATGTGATTACTTAGAAGGGGTGATGTTGCAAGGATCGAGGGGAGAAAAGGTGAGTTTTAATGCTTATTATAATATGATGACTATTGAGTATATATATATGAAGGTAGATTTGGAAATCGTATTGTCATGCCAATCATGGCTATGTGTGACCTATGAGGTTTGAAGCATTACATTGAAAATGTTGTATGGTGGTGTAGTTCTCGTATGGTAAGAGTCATTATGGTAATAATTAAATCCTTTTTCGGATGATGAGTTGCTTTATGGTGATGGGTAATGATAGTAGAAAGTCATGGTGTAGATTTGAGGAGTTTTGAAGGAATGTGGAAACTAGTATGAGTTGAAAGTTGCCCTTTCTTTATGAGTGATGCTTCATGGTTGTCCTTGTGTGAATCGGAGTTCTTGTGTAGGCTTGCCCTAAGAGCGGAAAAATGGGCTTTGTTCCATAAGTTGGGATAGTGTTTTGCTCTAAGGTTAACTTGGAGAGTTGCATGTACCCCTTAGTTCATGGAAGGACAAGAGAGTAGATGTTGATCAACTCTAAAGAGGATAGTTGTCTTTTAAGATTGATCTTAAGTATGGTCACTTGAAAAGAGTGTTGATAATACCTAGGCATGGTTGGTTGGAAAATTCCACCAAAAAGTGATTATAAGGGTTTAAATGGTCTAGAGTTGTCTTGATCTAACCTAAGTGAAAGAGGAAAAGGTTTCATGGTCAAAACCCTTCTACGTTTCCCCTAAGGAGGAACCAAGAGAGAATGGCTACCCCTAAGTCTCTAGAATAAGCGGTAGTGGATTTTAACGGTTCCTAATATGTGTTTTATGCTTTGTTAAAAATCTGGAATTTCTATGATAAATGCTTTGACGAATGCTAAGGTCGTGTATAAGACCTCCGAGAGGTCGAATACGCTGGTAACGACTAGGGGATGCTCTCGGGTCGTTACAATTTGATACAAATCTTATTACATAAACTAATATCATTCATAAAATCTAACGACGAGCCACCAAATTAGTAAAGTGAGCCCCACTAACGTTGCTAATCAGGACACTCATGGAATTTCAAGTTAATTTTTGGGGGAACTATAAATAGCACAAAAGAAGAGAGAAAACAAAAAATATCAGATCAGAAAATTAAGAATTTAAAGATAGTTTGAATAGTTTTATTGAGCTTTTAACCTTTTCATCCTTGCTCTTAGTTTTGTGGTTCTTATACACTCTTGTAATTGACAATTGAGGATTGAATTCAAAGTGGGTGTTGAATATTATTGCTTATCATGAACATATTAATGGCTGAAAACATCATGGCTATAATTTCTTTCCTTTTTATGATGCTTTGTTAAAACCCCAAATATTGGGGTGCGATTATGAAGTAGGGTGTTGATTTAATTTAGTGGGTCTTGTGTCTTGCTAAGTTTGACTATTGTACATTCATGGATTTGAGCTATTTAGCATGGTTTAATTCATAGGTTAAGGTTGCAAACTTAATCTTAGTCTAGATCTTTGATTGTTGCTCGAAAGAGATTAATTAAAATGGATAAGCAGTTTGATTCATATAATTTAGGTTTGATTCTTGTAGTTTCTTTGAAAGAGTAATTGTGGTTAAATTATAATTGTCAAATCTCTCAAAAGATATATTTCAATGAGGTAATGCGTTGATTTGTGATTTACATAGATTCTAGGTATGATGGTTTGAGATCGAAAGAAGATTAGTGTCACTGAAGATTACCCAACTTATCCATGATTGTCTAGCATTATGGAGCAAGAATACGTACCCCCACTTAATGTCATTATCAATCCCGACACCCCTATATCATTTCTTTATTAGTTGAGTCCCTGTTTTTTAGTTAGATTGTGATAAATGAGTGTAAAACTCTTTTAGTTAATTTGGTAAAATCATCAACCCATTTGTTATAATTATTACAATGAACCAGTTTACATTTTTAATTTCCTAGTTGAATTCATATCATTAATTTACTCCTTGTGGGGTTCAACCCCAACTCTTTTATTGGGTATTTTTATTCCTAATGACCACTTACTCTTCTAATTATTTTTAGGGTAATTAGAGAATTATAAAAATGGTGCCACTTCCAGGGTGTGGTAGCTAAGAATTAAGTTTGTGAAATTAGTCTACAAACTTGTTTGTCATAGTAGATACTTGTTTGGTGTTGCTAATGTGCCCTATTTTCAAGTGAAACATGAGCGAAAATGAAAGTGACGATGGTAGCCATTACGGGAAGAATAATAATATGGATGATATGAATGACATTGTGTATGTTAATGTCGTTGAAAGCAGAGGAACAATCCGATACCTCCTATTACTGGGAGAGCTATTTTCGTAACTGGAACTATGTGACAATTGCTCCAAATAAGAGGAATGTTTGGAGGCCTTGCTCATGAAGAAACCATGATCATCTTGAAAACTTTGTGGACATTTGAGGGCATTTCGTCTTTAAGAACATATCACAAGAATCTATTTGTTTGTGGTTGTTCCCTTTCTCTTTATTGGGGGAAGCAACTAGATGACTTACCGAATTATCTAATGATTCCATAAATTCGTAGGAGGAATTGACCAAAGCTTTCCTTGAAAGATTTTTCCCTCCTTCAAAGATGGTGAAACTTAAAGATAACATCTATAATTTAAAGAGAGTGGAAGGTGAACCTCTCAATGAAATGTGGTTGCGATTTCAAATATTTGTGTTACAATATCAACCACATAGTGTTTCAATGTAACACCTCAAAATCAAGAAGACTAGGAAAGGGGCTACGCAGGCAGTCACCAGCCCAACATGAGCCATGGGACCTTCCATGAAGACCTTGACGGGCAGTGAAGGAAACCATGACTCGTTATGGTGCTCATGGAGGGTTTCTACAACCTGTACAAGATGTTTCCCCTCCCATAAACCCTTAAATGACCCGTGGTGAGAATCACAAATCGTTAAGGTGGTCGTGAAGAGGGTCAGGGGAAAAGGTGTCATCCCCAGCCACTGGTTAAAGACCACGACTTCCATATGGCTTGTGAAGTCCTTGATGGGTCGTGAAGGCCATCATTGAAGTGGTCGAATCAGTTGTAAGTCAGGATCTTTTCCAGATTATTATATCCTAATACTATGTCTTTTTACCCTTAGCTAGATGTCACAACCCAAGGCTACCCCCTAGATGTGACACGGCGTACAAGACTCCGAAAAGCCTCATATATGCATCGTAGCATATCATAACATAAGAACAGAGGAAAAAGTGCGGAAATTTAAACCTTTCTTTACAATTGAAGTCTTTTATAAAAACCAAGTGGGAGTCTAGAACACTATGTCTCAAACCATCTATAACACTTGAATACAATCTTAGGGACACGGCCCTTACAAAAGTCGAAAACATAAAGAAAGACTTAAAGGACATAATGGTCAAGCCCTCGAATACTATGAGGACTCACCAATCTTCTTCTTCTTGATCTACTATGGTCCTAGCCACGATGGTGGATGCCGATATCACCAAACCCTATATTTATATAAAATGTAGCCAATACGAGTTAGCACAAAAAATGTACCAAGTGTGGAAGCCATGCATAAAAATCCTTAAACACATGCAAAAAAGGACATTTTAGTTGAAACCATGCTATATGCCAATTTGAACATCATCTTTGAAATAGTTGGGGAATGTAGGTCATAAGACAACTCATGTACAATTCATCATAGCATAAAGGATATCATCATAATCACAAGCATATCTCCAACATAAACATAATGCATACCCCAATCATCACAAGACATAATTCACACACATAGTTAAATACCAAGATCATCTCATCATAATAGAACCATCACATAAGTAACCCTAGGTTATACCTGTGCAATGCATATGTAGGATCCCATAATCCTATTCACACTAAGTACCACTTTTAAGGCCACCATGCTTATACTTATCATGCTTTGATCTCATCCATAGTCAATACTCATAGACAAGGAAACATTTATGTTGATATCTTATAACAAGTAAAGTCACTCTTAGCAACAATCCATATCATACATGCATAAATTCATATATCTTCATAGCTTAAGGAAACCACACCATAACCCCTTTCATGGTCTACTTGTGCAATGCATAAGTGAAGTCCCATACCCCCACTCACACTAAGTAGAGCTCATTGAGAAGTCATAAGTATAGTTCATGTTCATGTACATAATTCATATAAAGCATGCATTAACTCATAAATCATCATGTCTTAAGAGAAACATACCATGACCACTCTTAAAGCCTACTTGTGCAATGCATGAATGAAGTCCTATACCCCCATTCATACTAAGTAGAACCTCTTGAGGAACCATAGTACATAACTCATGTTCTTATTCATAGTTCATGGAGGGAAATAACCTTAACCGACATAGACCATGTGAGCTACAGGTAATCAAATGTGTCTTGACTTGATGGATATGAATCGATAGGCTTGAGGCATTAAAATGATCTAATGTAATGAAGACTCTAGAATCGATAGGCCAGTTGCATTCCTTTCTTAATGAGTTAATGTACCATGAATCGATAGGCTAGTGGAATTCCTTTCATGAGTATAAGAATGTAGACCGTAAATCGATAGGCTTATGGCATTCCTTTCATGAGGACACTAGAGCTATCCTTGAATGTACCATGGATCGATAGGCTTAGAGCATTCCTTCCTTGGTAATGATGTATCAAGGGTCGATAGGCCTATGGCATTCCTCCCTAGTACACTAATGTAATGTGAATGAATTAATCTATGAGAATGTAGGCTAAGCACCGAGTGGATATGGTTAGATGGAAACTCTCTCAATGTTAGGTTAGACTTCCAAGGAACATCTTCCTATCCCATAACTATGTTCCCACATAGGATACTAGCCAATGGATTTCATCCAAGCTAAGGATTCATCCGAGCTATTGTTACCGTTCTACCTTAGGCAAGTGGAAGACCTCTTTACGGTGTGGGGCTATATGACACTGGATTCCATGTTTAGCTTGCATGGTCTATGTCGGTTAAACGCTTATTCCCATTATGAGAGATGTGCATTATGGTTCTTGAGAGGTTCTATGAAGTGTAAGTGGTAGTATGGGATGCCATCTATACATTGCACTAGTAGGCTTTGATAGGGTCATAGTGAGTTCTCTAAGTCTCAATGACTAATGTATGAAGGTCCTCTAAATGAAGTAATTGAAGAATGTTGACTCTTAAATGCTTAATGTGAAGCTGCATGCTATACTTGGGGTTATATTATGAGTTATTTTCCATTGTCATGCCTTATGAAATGTTATGTCTCTTATGTATGGATAATGTGCAAATATGAAAATGAAGGAATGGTAAGTTCACTATTGGGTGACCTTTAGGTGGTGCCTTAGTGTGGGTGGTGGTATGGGACGCTATCCATACATTGCACAAGTTATAGCTTGAGGGTTACTTGAGATAGAGGCTCAAGGTGAAGGTAAAGGGTTATATGTGATTTTGCTCAAATGTGAATTATGTGACTTTGTATGTTGGTTGTGACTTATATTATGCCTGTTGTATCAATGGTCATGAAGTTTTACAAAAATGGCATAAAAGCATGGCTTTCAACAAAATGTCCCTTTTAAAGCATGTTTTTGCATTGTCATCATACTTACTACATTTTTGTGTGCTAACCCATATTTCTCTTATTTTTATTGCAAGTGTAGGTTCTGTGAAGTGATTGATTCTAGCTAGGATTTGAAGTGTTTGAATAGAGTTTCCTCCAAGACTTGGTATGTCCTTATGGATTCGAGGACAAGAACTCTTATGTTTCGTTTCTTCATGTCATAGACATTTAATAATTTTTCTTCGATCGTAAAGGGCCGTGACCCTATCTTGTTAAAGTTTTGTCTAAGATGGCCATGTGAGACTTAGTCTTCCGTTGTGTCTTTTGAAAGATTTCAATGAGTATTGAATGTTTTGAATCGTATTGTTTTAAATAAAATAAAAGTTTTAATTCCGTACTATTTCTATTTTCTATGCAATGAATGTGCTATGACACTTGTATTAGACCCCTTCGGGGGTCAAGTGTGCCGTGTTACATCTGGGGGGTGCTCTCGGTTCGTGACAAACATGGTATCAGGGAATAAGATTTTTGAAATGGTCTTTAGGGTTGATGTCTCACAAGCCATGTCTAGTAGAGTGTTGTTCATCAGTGTGAGTCGCAACACATCTTTGAGCGAGAGGCTATAGGATGATAGAAAGTTACACTTCTTTCTTCATTCTTCAAGTCGTGCCATAGATCTTAACTCCATAATTTCTCTCACTTATTCCTTATCTGGTGGTCTTGAAGATGTGACTACATGAAGGGCTAATGTTGCAAGGATCGCGGGAGAAAAAGGTGAGTAATGAGGTAATTTGTGGTTATGTGACTAGATGAGTCTTGTTATGGTAGATTTGAGAAGGTATATTGTGATGTAGTCTTCAGCATGAATGGGTTACTATATGGTTATGCGTGTTGTTGGTAGAAGGTTGTGATGAGTTTCGAGGTAAGTTAAAAGATTTGATGAATGAGGTGTTTTAAAAAATGTGTTGATGTGTTGATTGAATAGACTCCTTAAAAGAGGGTATAAGTGTGATTTACCTTGGTTTAGAATCACCTTGGGTGATGAGTGTGAAGTTTTAGTGATGTTTTGCTCCAACCTTTGAATTGAAAGAAGTGATGTTGTAAAGAGTTTGCATAGGCTTACCCCTATAAGGGGTAGATAATGTGCTTAGATGGCAAGGTTGTTGAATATCATTGATGTTCATGAGTTGGGTTCGCTTGATATACAAACCATAAGATGTGTACTGAGTTTGAAGAGTTTAGACCCGGTGTGATAGACTCATATGAGACCTTGAGTGGTGTGTGTAAGGTTGGTTTTGAGCAAGAGTTTCTTAATGAGGACCTTCCTAGTATGAAAGCTCTGGTATGTGATAGTTCTTTGTAGTTGTGAATGTCTTATAGAGGTTCCTATGTTGTTTCATGTTATCCTTGGTTGGGTTTACCCTTAAGTGGGAGATGGTATGATGAATAGTAAGGTTGTTGAGAGTGTTGATGTCCTTATCTCTTTCCTTCTATTCTTATTCAACCTTGAGACCTCGAGTTCTTTGTAGCTTGTTTCATGTTTTGGAGTCTTATGTGAAAATGAGTTTCCATGGTCTCCTTATGTTATGCATGTTCTAGTCGAATTTATGTTTATATGAGAAAAAAATGAGATTTCATGATTTATGTTCCTCATGTTGATTTGCATCTAGTATGAGTTGTCTATATGCTTCATGAGGTGAATTGTTGAACATGCCTAAATGTGCTTTTGAGAGTAATTGCATAATGAGCTTAATGATGAGCATGATGTGAGTTGGAGAAGGAAGTTCCTCCAACGAAATGAGCAATGTTGTTGCTTTGATGCATAATGAGTATGTAGATGTACTTCCTACTTTCTTGTATATGCATTGAGCTTATTGATGTGGAGTTGATGTTTCCTCCTATGTTTATGCATTATTTATGATGTTGGATGATTGTTGGGCTACTAGTCTCGAGTCTTTTTTCCCTTAAGGTGTTTAAAATGTCAGTCGAGGACGAATGTTCCTAAGTGAGGGATAATGTAACGTCTCGGAAAATGATAGGTTGAACTAGAACCTTAAAGTTTGGGTTAGTGTGACTTTAGGTTGATGTCTAGGCTGTTTTAGAACCTAAGCGGGGCAAGGTAGAAGCCTAGGGTGCAAGCAAAGACCTAGACTAGCAAGATAGGGTGAAAGAAACCTTGTCTTTTGGTGGACCTTTTGGCGATGGGGCTGTTTGATCGCCCAAGGGGTTGGGCGAGTCGCCCTTGTGTCCATGTGATCGCCTAGTGGCTGCCCCATTTGGCCAAGATGCTGGACCAAAGGGCGAGCTAGGCGCATGCTAGCAAACCAGCCTGGCGAGTCCCCCTTCTCCCCTCTAGTACGCCAAGTGGACTGCCCAAATTAGTGAGCTCACTGGAACAAAGGGCAAGCCAAGGGTGCACTTGGCGAGCCCAAGTGTCCAAAGGGCGAGCTAAGACAGGAAGGGTGCGAATTTTTAAGTTGTAACTTGTAGGGTCCTTAGTCATTTTTCTAAGTTAAGTCCCTATTATTCTTTTCCTTTCCTAGAAACTATATAATCTTTTTAACACCTTTTTAGACTTGAATTCTCTCATTTAAGTCACTCCATATAGAATAAAAAAGAACCCAAAGAAGAAGAAGAAGAAGAAGTTGGAGCTAGGGTTTTGGATTCAAGGCGTTTCTTCATCAAGTTTCTTGGGGAATCATAGTAAAGGTATGGTGATGCTTCATCTAGGGTTAGGTTTCACCCTAGAGTCAATTTCGAAGAAGTTTTCAAAGCTTTCAAGGTTCATGAAAAACCAAGGGTTTTACTCAATCTCATGGGTTCCTTCTTCAAATGATTTCAAATGGTTTCTAATGTCATATAATGATTGTATTGATGTTTAATTGATGATTTATGATGAAAATATTATATGAACCCATGATTTCTCTCAATTCCTAAATTGTGCCTTCATGAAGCGGGTTTGTTGATTATGAAAGCTTATACTGGTAATATGTCTAAATTGCCTTGGGTTATTGAATTGCATCATTATCTATGCCTTAATTATGGTAAATTGTTGGAGTGTTGATGATTTGATATTTATGGCCTTGAAGGCAAGTTTTGACTAAATTACATGTTGAAGTAGAATTGTGCTAGAGATGTTGATCCACTTGAAAGGTGGAGGTGTTTACTTACTAAGTATATGGATTTGAATTCATTGAATTTAAGGTGATCATGTTGTGAATGTAAATGTGCTTTTATGGAAAGGCTATTTCTCATTTTGACACTCATGTATGATGGTGATGTAATGTGAAGTGGTGTCTTCTATATATTGTATATCTTGGATTGGTAGGCTTAGGCACCTTTTCTTTTATAATGATTGTGTCTTGACTTGATGAATATGAATCGATAGGCTATGGAATTCCTTTCATATATGATTAATGAATGTGCCTTGACTTGATGGATATGAATCGATAGGCTTTAGGCATTCCTTTAATAAATGATCTAATGTAATGTAGACTCTAGAATCGATAGGCTAGTTGCATTCCTTTCTTAATGAGTCAATGTACCATGAACCGATAGGCTATTGGCATTCCTTTCATGAGTATAAGAATGTAATAAGGGACCATAAATCGATAGGCTTATGGCATTCCTTTTATGAGGACCCTAGAGAAATCCTTGAATGTACCATGGATCGATAGGCTTATAGCATTCCTTCATTGGTAATGATGTATCAAGGGTCGATAGGCGTATGGCATTCCTCCCTAAGACACTAATGTAATGTGAATTAATTAATCTATGGGAATGTAGGCATAGCACCAGTGGATATGTGCCCACATAGGATCAATGTTGTGCGCTTCACATTGATGAACAAAACTCTACTAGACGTGGTTTGAGACATCCCAAAATCATCCTCAATTTTGTGCTCTGATACCATGTTTGTCATGACCCAAGGCTACCCCCTAGATGTGACATGGCGTACAAGACTCCAAAAAGCCTCATACAAGCCTCATAGCATTTCATAACAAAAGAGCATAGGGAAAAATGTGGAAAATTTAAAAATTTTCTTTACAATCGAAGTCTTTTATAAAATGGGAGAGTCAATAACACCATGTCTCAAACCATCTATAATACTTGGATTAAAACTCTTGAATACAATCTTAAGGACATAGCCCTTACATAAGTCTAAAACATAAAAGAAAGACATAAAGGACATATGTTCAAGCCCTCGAATACTATGAGGATTCAACAATCTTCTTTTTCGTGATCTACTATAGTCCTAGACACGAGGGTAGAATCCGATATCTCCAAACCCTACACTTATAGAAATTGTAGAAATATGGGTTAGCACAAAAATGTACTAAGTATGGGAGTCATGCATAAAATCCTTAATGCAGAAAGGGACATTTTAGTTAAAACCATGTTATATACCACTTTTGAACATCATCTTTGAAATAATTGGAGAATGTAGCTCATAAGACAATTCATATACAATTCATCATAGCATAAAGAACATCATCACAATCACAAGCATAGTCTCCAACATAAACATAATGCATACTCCAATCTTCAAAAGACATAGTTCACATACATAATTAAATACCAAGATCATCTCATCATAATAGAACTATCACATAAGCAACCCTATGCTATACTTGTGCAATGCATAGATAGGATCCCATAATCCTATCTACACTAAGTATCACCTTTCGGCCACCATGATCATGCATAACATACCTTGACCTTATCCATAGCCAACACTCCTAGACAAGGAGACATTCATTTTCATAACTTGTAATAAAGTCACACATGGCAACAATCCATATCACGCATACGTAATTCATATATCTTCATAGCATATGGAAACCACAACATAACCCCTTAATAAGTCTACTTGTGCAATGTATAAGTGAATTCCCATACCCCCAC
This sequence comes from Solanum acaule, assembly GCA_036250505.1. Lineage (NCBI taxonomy): Eukaryota > Viridiplantae > Streptophyta > Magnoliopsida > Solanales > Solanaceae > Solanum > Solanum acaule. The sequence continues at coordinate 21,505 of JAJOOR010020146.1, read as the reverse complement.
TCACACTAAGTAAAACTCCTTAAGAAGTCATAAGTATAGTTCATGTTCATAATTCATATAAAGCATGCATTAACTCATAATCAGCATGTCATAAGGGTAAACCTACCATGCCCACAATCAAAGCCTACTTATGCAATGCATGAATGAAGTCTCCTACCCCTATTCACACTAAGTTGAACCTTTTGAGGAACAATAGTAAATAAACCATGTTCTTGTTCTTCATCATGTCATGATTCATGTTCTTTTTCATATAGGGAAATAGCCTTAACCGACTTAGACCATGTGAGCTACATGGAATTCGGTGTCATGCCCCACACCGAAAAGAGGTGTCCTACTTGCCTAAGGTAGAACTAACATGTTTTGCTTTTAGGTGGATCAACTAGCTAAAGACCTATGTGGGCACATAGTTATGAGATAAGGAGATTGCTACTAGAAACCCCAACTGACTGACGTAGAAGGTTTCTATCTCATGAGATAACTATTTTGGGAACCCGGACTGACTGGCGTAAAAGGAACCCATTGGGAAGCCGGACTAACACGCGTAAAAGCTTCAATCTCATTTTCATATCCACTCGGTGCTAAGCATACTTCCCTTTAAGTTCATGTTAAGTCTTTACTTAAGTTCATGTTTATGGAAGGGTGACTTAACACTCAATCCAATACAACATCATGATATAGCTCATATATTCATTAGGTGAGAATAGCCTTTCAACCTTAGAATCATTCATATGTAAGTAAACCTTGCACATCACGTTCATAATTTAAATGAGAATAGCCTTTCAATCAACACAACAACATTATCATAGTCCTAGGCATTTCATGCATAGTCAATGTGTGAGGGTAAGGGGAGAATGAACTTTCAACAATACCACAATTACACAATAGTCATAGGATCCTCACTTTCTAAGTGAATCAAGAGTTCATACACAATTCTTATCAACATGTACAAATACTCATAATTTACCCTTCAAGGGCTATGAATCAACCTCAACCCAAACATCTAGAATTTCTACATTAGATAGGGGAATATAATGATTCAATAACTCAATCAACACCTTAGTCACATCATAGTCATGTTCATGCATGGTGTGTGTGTGATTGTCATTTCAATGACACGACAACAACATTATCATGATAGACACTTCACTCACAAAGTGTTCATAAAACATGCACATAATATGATAATCATGCATACCCCTCATATCTTGCATTCAAGGATCATAGATCATGTTAAGTCAACACATCTAGCATTCACTATATTAGACATAGATAGAATCATGACTCAAGTAAAACATTCATTTCATGCATAAACTCATGTGATCATATTATAGGTCATGTGGGTGAAGTCGTTTCATAATAATACCATATACAACTCAACATACATAAAAACTTCTTTCTTAAAACATTAACATCCTTAGCTTATTCACATTAGCTTTTACCCTTAAAGCCGTAGGAGTCATCTTCATGTTACAAGCCTTACTCTCAAGCAATGCCTCACACGATCATCATGTATACCTAATTCTCAAGGTAATCTATCCACATACCTCATTCTTGATGAATTATAGTTATATAGTATTATATAAACTCAATCTCAATACTACTCAACCATGATCCATCATATAAGCCCTAAGTTAATCAATTCATGTTTAGAAGCTTTACATTTAATCAAGTCATATCTAGGTCATCTGATGTAAGACAATTAATAAAGAAGTTCATCAATCTTAGAAGGTCACATCTAAACCCTCAATCTTCCTCTTTCATGACATAACCCTAGGCCACATCAATTTCACCCTATAATCTTAGGTTAATCAATCATACATTTAGAACCATACTAAAATAATGCAATCACATCATAATCTACTCACATCCAATCAATTAGACTAACTTGCAACAACATTCTTAATGTAAAGAAGGACCGTAGCTAGGATTGGGGAACTCATGGATTCTTGAGGAATTCAAGTTAAAATCATATAAAATCAGTAAAACATCCATAAAAAATATAATTTAACCTTTAAAAACAACTTTGAAAGGAATCCATGGGGTTGAGTCGAAACCCTAGCTTTTGGGGATTTCTAGATTTGAGATAAAAGCTTTTGAAGGGACTCCTTGGGTGATAGCTATCCAAGGATGAAAACTACCATACCTTATGTAGATTTCCTCACGAAATTGAAGAAGAAAGGCTGCTCCTTTAACCCTAAGCTTGACCTTGTTCTTGTTCTTCAATGGAGTCTTAGAGAGAAATTGGAGAGGGAAGTTGGTTATGATATTGGGGTGTTGAGATATAATGAGTTAATAGGGTGTGTAAACGACCACTACTTAAAATAATTAAGTTGGGAATTACCCAACTTAAACTCACCTTGGTCGAGTCTAGGTAGCCTTGCAGGCATGACCTACAACCTGCCCCCCACGGACCATGAATGGGTCCAAGATGCGTGCTGCAGGTTTGTGGTTCATGACTTGCAGATCCTCTTCAAGTGCTCTTGGCCTAAGCCCAATATCTACGGGGCATTGATGGAACTATGCGCAATAGGTCCCATCCGTAGGTCAAGGGATTTTTGGTAGCTTTTTGGTTCTTGGCAGCCTTGGGGGTTAGAGTTTAGGGGTCCTTGAAGAGGACCCTTGGTTGGTTCTTGGGGGGTTGTACCTTGATGTTTAACCCCTAGACTCCTCAACCTAGGATCGGGGAACCATTTTACAACATAAAACCCCACATCAAACTCTAGGACTCTTACGTAAGGCTCTAGTTTCACTACAAGTTTTCGGGGTGTTACACGTTGTCCCTTTCGTGAAGTTTGAGGCAGTAACTAGGTTTTTGGGTGGCCATTCTACCATGGCCAAGGCAAATCCACAAGCCCCCTTCACGAGCTATGCTGAGGACCACGATCCGTGGTCCCACTCGTTAAGGGTGAGGCAGTGTGCTCAAGCTAGGGGCAGCCTTGGCCTTTAGGCTTTGACTTGGCCCCTTTGCCTTGGCACTTGCCTCTTGGCCTTGACTCAAATAAACTTCATTTCAACCCTAAAATGTTCTTTAACCCTTATGTTTAGGCTCTAGTTTAACCTACTATTTTACGGAGTGTTACATTATCTCCCTCTTGGGTACATTCGTCCTCGAATGACGATTTAGACACCGTATGGAATAAAGACTCAATACTAGCAGCCCATCGTGCATGCAACATCAAAATAATCCACAATTTATAGGAGGAAACATCAACTCCATTCTGAAGACATAAACAATGAAACACAAGGAAGTAGGAGCTACATCCATAACCCATTATGCATAAAACTTATCATTTCACATAATCATAGGAGGAACTAACTTCTCCAACTAAAATAAGCTCAACACAACATTATGGAGCCAATATGCCATATCATCACAAGTATAGCAAAACATGTCCATCAACTCATCTCATGAAGTCAAATATGCAATCATCATACTACAATGCAAAACAACATGAGGAATATATATATTTCATGAAAACTCATTTTATGCTAAATACGAATTCTCACATGAACAGGCATATCATAAGGAAATCATAAAGAACACTCATAGCACATATGACTTCCAAAACACCAACTCAAGAAATCTACTTACCTCAAGTTTGGATATGAGTAGAAGGAAAACTATGAGGATAGCGGGACTTCATATCGGCCTCAGCCTCCCATGTAGCACCCTCAACTAAATGATTCTTCCATAAAACCATCACGGAAGATATTTCCTTATTTCTCAATCTTTTGACTTGCCGGTCTAAGATCTCTAACGAAATCTCTTCATATGAAAGACTCTCATCAACTCCCAAACCTTCTAAAGGAATGATGGATACCGGATCACCAATACACTTCTTAAGCATAGAAACATGAAATACCGGGTGAACTAGAGGCAACTCATTTGGCAAGTCTAACTCATAGGCAACTTTCCCAACACGTTTCAAGATTTGATATGGGCCCACATACCGGGGACTAAGCTTCCCCTTTTTACCAAACCTCATCACACCCTTCATGGGTGAGATTTTCAAGTAGACCCAATCAGTAACTTGAAATTCTAGATCCTTTCTTCTAACATCGACATAAGACTTTTGCCGACTTTGGGCCGTCTTCAACCTCTCTCTAATAAGTTGAACTTTTTCAATTGCCTCATAAACTAGTTCAGGACCAATTAGAGAAATTTCACCTACTTCAAACCAACCAACCAAAAATCTACACCTCATACCATATAATGCTTCAAAAGAAGCCATGGCAATGCTTGAGTGGTAACTATTGTTGTAGGCCAACTATATCAACGGTAGATGATCATCCTAACTACCCTTGAAATCTATAATGCATGCCCTCAACATATACTATAAGGTTTGAATGGTGCGTTCCGCTTGACCATCCATTTGAGGATGAAAAGTCGTGCTAAGCTTGACTTTAGTACCAAGTCCTTTTTTGAATGCCTTCCAAAAGTTTGAAGTAAATTGAGTACCCCGATTTGAAATAATAGATAGAGGAACCCAATAAAACTCCACTATCTCCTTGATGTACAACATAGCATAGTCTTCCGCCGAAAATGAAACCTTGATGGGAATAAAGTAGGCGGATTTTGTCATTCTATCAATGATGACCTAAATAGAATCATGTTGCCTTGTAAACCCACTATAAAATCCATATTCACATCCTCCCACTTCCAAGTGGGAATATCTATATCTTGGGGCAAACCTCCCGGCCTTTGATGCGAGGCCTTAACTTGTTGGCAATTTGGACACTTGGCTACAAAACCCACTATATCCTTCTTCATACCATTCCACCAATAGACTTCCCGTAGGTCACGGTACATCTTGGTGACTCCCGAATGAATAGAATACCGTGAACCATGAGCCTCTTCTAAAATTTGCTCTCTCAAGCCATCAACATGCGGAACACATAAATGACCTTGGTACCTAAGCACCCCGTAGGTCACGGTACATCTTGGTGACTCCCGTAGGTCACGGTACATCTTGGTGACTCCCGAATGAATAGAATACCGTGAACCATGAGCCTCTTCTAAAATTTGCTCTTTCAAGCCATCAACATGCGGAACACATAAATGACCTTGGTACCTAAGCACCCCATCTCTCCCTTGGGAGAAAGCCTCAATGGACTTGTTGAGAACTGATTCTTTCAACTCCACTAACATGGGATCAAGGTCTTGCTTGGACTTCACATCCATTTACAAAGGATGATTCAGAGCCATTATGGACCATGACACCAACCTTGATGCAATCCACTAGTTGGACACCTAACCGGGTCAACCTAGGTACATCACAAAATAACTCCTTCTTCTCATCCTCTGCATGGGCCACACTACGCATGGAAAATTGACTTAGGGCATCCACAACTACATTGGCCTTGCCGGGGTGGTAAAGGACACTCATGTCATAATCCTTTAAAAGTTCTAACCACCTTCTTTGTTGGAGATTCAAGTCTTTTTGGCTAAACACATATTGGAAACTCTTGTGATCGGTGAACACATCAACATGCACCCCATTTAGATAATGACTCCATATTTTCAAAGCAAACACTATTGCCGCTAATTCAAGATCATGGGTCGGATAATTATTTTCATGGATCTTTAGTTGCCTTGAATCTTAGGAAATCACCTTACCATGTTGCATAAGCACACATCCCAAACCCACTCTAAAGGCGTCACAATAAACAACAAAACCATCTGTACCTTCCGGCAAGGTCAACACCAGAGCGGAAATAAGTCTATCCTTCAACTCTTGGAAGCTTTCCTCACAAGCCTCCGACCACACAAACTTAGCTTTCTTTTGAGTCAAAGCCATTAATGGAGAGGAAATGGAGGAAAGCCCCTCAACAAACCTCCTATAGTAATCGGCAAAACCCAAAAATCTTCTAATATCAGTAGGAGTTAGAGGTCTATGACAACCTTTGACCGCATCCATCTTCTAAGGATCTACATCAATACCCTTGCTCGACACAATATGACCAAGGAATGCTACAGACCTTAGCCAAAACTCACACTTACTAAACTTCGCATACAATTGGTGGTCTTCAAGGACTTGCAATACTATCCTCAAATGGTTCATGTGCTCATTTTCACTCATTGAATAGATCAAAATATAGTCAATAAACACTATCACAAACATATCAAGATAGTGTCTTAACACTCTATTCATTAGGTCTATGAATGCCGCCAGGGCATTGGTCAACCCAAATGACATTACCACATATTCATAGTGACCGTACCAGGTCCTAAAGGACGTCTTGGGAATGTCAACCCCTCTTACCCTTAGTTGATGGTAACCCGAACGAAGATCTATTTTGGAGAAATAGTTATCGCCTTGGAGTTGATTAAACAAGTCGTCGATCCTTGGAAGGGGATACTTATTCTTTATGGTCAGTTTTTTAGGTGGCGATAATCAATACACATTCTAAGGGACCCATCCTTCTTTCTAACAAATATTACTGGAGTACCTCAAGGAGAGATACTTGGTTGAATAAAACCCTTCTCTAGCAAATCCTTGAGTTGGTCCTTCAACTACTTCAACTCGGTCGGAGCCATACTATAAGGAGGAATGGAGATAGGTTGCGTATCCGGCAATAGATCAATACCAAAATCTATTTCCTGTTCGAGAGGAATGTCGGGTAAGTCATCGGGAAAGACTTTCAGAAACTCATTCACCACGGGGACCGACTCTAAGAAAGGGGTTTCAGACTCAACATCCACAACCCTAAAAACATGGTAAACACACCCCTTGGAGATCATTTTCCTAGCTTTGAGACAAGAAACAAATATACTTCTAGTGATAGAATTCCCCCCCTCCACTCTAAAGTAGACTCATTTGGAAATTAGAGTTTTACTACCCGAGTCCTACAATCGATAGAGGCATAACATGCATGCAACTAATCCATACCCAAAATCACATCAAAATCTAACATGTCGAACTCCACTAAATCCACCAAGGTAACTTTATGGGACAAGAAAATAGGACAACTTCTATAGACTCGGGGAGTATATCAAATTTCATAGCCACACAAGGTGAAACAAATGACAAAGTGGCACTGGGGTCTAACAAAGCATATACATCAATAGAAAAGATTTGTAACATACATGTCACAACATTCGGGGATCTCTCTTGGTCACCTCAGGATTGAAGAGCATAGAAACGGTTCATCTTTGGAGCCACATCCTTCAATTGGTAGGCGGCTAGTTCCACGTTTTCTTATGCAGACACTCCCACAACATCAAGCACTTTAAAGATCTCATCAATAAACCCTTTTGCGTCTTCCTCCACCTTGGAACCAAAGACCATAGGAGGATTTATTCTAGTAAAATCCATTATTCTTGAAGTGGTTGAACTTACATTTGGATTAGCTGGAGCAAAAAACTTCCCTATTAGCTTGGGACGTCATGGCTTGGGCTTGAGTTGTCACGGCTTGGGGTTGAGTCAACATAAGAAAAGTCAACTTAATTCCAAATCTGTCATAGCCGGGGGATCCACCAGAACTGATTCCCTTGAGGATGAACTTGATCACCTCGGGAAGGAATTCCCTCATTCACATTCTCCTCTTCCATCCTTCTTGCGTTCGCCCTTCTTGTAGTCATGTCCTATAGACACAAGAGAAGGGTTAGGAAAATGACTTCATAGAGTTAAAAATCTAAGACACGACTAAAGAGTAATGAAAGAAGTGAAATTTCCAAACATCTTATAGCCTCTCATTCATAAATGTGGCGCACTTCACATTCATGAACAAGACTCTAGTAGACATGGCTTATGAGACATCATCCTAGAATCATTCTAAATCTTGTGCTCTGATTACCAAGTTTGTCACAACCCGGGGTTACCCCCTAGATGTAACACGACGTACTTGACCCTAAAGGGCTCTCATACAAGCCCTTAGCATAATCATAAACATAAGTAATAGAAATGATGCGGAATTAAAACTTTTTAATAACAAAGTCTTTCATAAAATGAAAATAGAAGTCTAGACATTGTCTTCATAAGCCAACTAATATAATCGAGAATCAATAGGGTCACAACCCTCAAAATAAAGTCTCAAAATAGAACATACGAAAAGGAAACTAGAATGAATAACTCTTGTCCTTGAACTATGAGGATTCACCAAGGCAAGGAAAGAATCAGTCCAAGCCTTCAACAAAAGAGAGCAACTTCAACCCGAACCTACACTTTGTGGAAAAAGGATAGAAAATATGGGTTAGCACAAAAATGTACTAAGTATGGAAGCCATGCATAAAAATCCTTAAAACATGCTTAAAAAGGTCATTTCGTTCAGACCATGCATTTATCATGTTTAAAACCCGTTATGCACATTTGTGAAGAAACATAAGTCACACCAAATCATAAGCAACCCAAGACTGTACTTGTGCAATACATAGGCAAGATCCCATAATCCAACCTAGTACTAAGTACCACCTTTAGGTCACCAACATCATACATATCATACCTTGACCTCATCATTTGCCAACATTCATATAAAGTCACTTAAATACATTTCGTACCATACATGCATAATTCATAAGTCTTCATTGCATATGAGAACCTCACCACAACCACTCTTAAATATTACTTGTGCAATGCATAAATGGAGTCACATACCCCAACTCACAATAAGTAGTACCCCTTAAGAAGTCATAGTTATAATACATGTTCTTTTCATAGTTCATATTCTTATCATATAGGGAAATATAGCCTTAACCGACACAGACCATGTGAGCTACATGGAATCCGGTGTCTTACCCCCACATTGAAAAGAGGTGTGATAAGTTCACAATTTTGACTCATTTAGGGCTATATTTTAATAGAATTAGTGTCCTTAAAAGCATATTTTTTCTCAATAACTGATGTAAAACCTTAAGTTTCAGGTATTTGGATTGAGAGAGAAAGCATGTATGCTATCAAGAAAAAAGGAACAAAGCGGCTGAAAGAACGGAGAAAAGACTTCATGAGGATCGCCTAAACTATTAGGCGAGTCACCGAAAGGTCCTAAATCCCGCCGAATGTTCCAGTGTGCTGATCCCTGAAGGAGTTGATCAAGTGTGCGATGAAAAGGAGCAATCGGCGCTTCACTGAGAAGTTCCGTAAAGCAACACTCTATTGCCCAATGCCTCAAAACGCGAGAATGCTGAAGGCAAAAGCAATAAGGCGATGGACCAGACCAAAGGGCTGATCGCCCAGTGTATCGGTGATCCCAACTAATGTCACTGAATGGATGCGAACTGGACGATTATAAATGGCCAAAGGTTTTAAAATTTCAAACTCTTCACTTTCCCTCGCTTTTAAACATCACATACTCACACCAAGTTAGTATTTTCTACATTCTTGCATTCCATAATTATTTTGGTTGTTGATTTGTGCTCGGATTTGGAAAACTTTGCCTCCTAGCATCTCAAATTTATACTGTTTGGTATAAAAGGTTGGTTTTCCGAATCCCATGTTTATTTTTATCGCATTTTGTACTCATTTGCAAATGACCTTATCTTAGTGATGTGTGTTGGGCCTCTTTGATCCTAGTTGTTTTGAATATGCCTATGTTTAAACTTGACAATCTTCTCCGTATTGTTTTGATAGTCGAATGCCCATAAATTTGTGTCTTAAATTGAGTAAAATCTTGTGGGGTATGTTTCATGTTGATTAGATTGGTAGGGTGAACCATATTTGTGCTAAATGACGTAAATTGCACAATGATAAAGTGGGTGACACCATTCTTAAGGGCAAAAGTCGTCAAATGGCCAAATTTGGTAAAATCGGGAAAAATCTGAATATCCCGAGGTGATGGGTGCTATGGTTCTGAATTTAATTGTACTAGTGCATGCTTTGATTTTATTTTCGGGGGTTGCGGGGTTGAATTCGAGAAATTGGGTTGAAAATAGGCACGTTGAACCTTTTGGCAAGCTGGCGAGCTGGGTCGAGCTCGCCGAACCACTCGACGGTTATCCTAATGTCCCCATATCACCCTTAATTTCATGCATCATTTGATGAATGATACTGTAACTTTCGGCAAGCAGCCTGATGTCGCTAAAGGCACTCGGTTACTCACCCAAAGGCTTCATGTTCGCCCCTATATCTATACCCCTGAACCTTTGTTGCACTGTAACTTTCGGCGGACAAACCCTTGCTCTCTGATAGCTTTCGGTGACTCGCCGAAAGGACCCTCCCATCACAAACTTGCTATAATTTTTTAGCCAATCCCTTTGGCGAGCCCGATCCAGCCTGCCAATGAGATTCGGTGATTCGCCGACTCGATCGGCGAGTCTATCTACCTTTAATTTTTATGTGCTTTGATATGATTATTTATTAACTTTTCTCCAATATTTTGCAGATATGGTGCGAACAAATCTAGATAGGCCACCCTAGAAGAAAGCACGGGGAGTTACTATAAACGAAGGGAGATTAGGTCCTCCAAAGAAGAGAAGGAAAGAACTTCCACCGGGAGACAAAGGCAACAAAAAGAAGCACACAACTGAGAGAGTGGCTGTTAGAACCCAGGTTGATATGTCTGAGCCTGAAGATGAGCAACCTTTAATCTCCAGAAGGGATGAGATCCGGGATAGATCTCAACCCACATCCACCTGAGTTCCCTCAACTGCCACTTCTCCTGCAACATAATCAGTGCCAACTCAGGCACCTTCTGTAACCCCTGTGCTCCCTGTCATTCCTCCTCCAGGCTTCTGAATAGATTGAAAAGAGATGGGTTACAAACTATCCTTGGAAGGGAAGTATCCAGATGTGAGGGAGACTCTCCACTTCCATAGGTGGGAGCAGTTCACTAGTCCCCGGAGGTCCCTATATTCCCTCTTGAGTTCATGAGTTTCACACAACTTATGGTAATCTGGTTCCAGGGCAAGAAGAAGGCCAGTGAGTTCTGATCGGTTAAGGCGGTCATGGTCCGAGGCAAGGAGGTCGGGTGTAGCAGTGAGTACATTAATGCAGTACTATGTAGAGATCTGTACTCTACACACACGTATGATGGATTTCCTGTTGCTCAATCCTTGGATGATCTGAAGGGGTGGCTGGCATCTTTGATTTCTGATACTACCCCGAGGAGGATCGAGGCGGGCACCCCTATTGAGAAAATGGATTTGAGTATTACTGCCCGGTTTTGGTTTGGCTTTATCAGCATCACCATTATGCCATCCCAAAACGAATTTGTCCTCCGCCATTCTAAGGCAGCATGTCTAGGGCCCATCATATCTAGGAGGCGCATCGAACTAGGACAGCTTATTTCACAGGAGATGGCCATGAGAGCCAACAGAGACAGACTTCTCTGCCATTCCCAATCCTGGTCACTGAGTTGTGCAGATGTACTGAAGTACTTCGAGATGCTGCGAGAGATATGGAAGTGACCCATTCTTCCTCCACTGATATCCAGTGTATTGAGGGAGAGTACACACGAGAGGACGCTAACGGGACAAGAGCTCCTCCAACAAATATTTCTCCAGAAGTTTATGTTGATTCGTTACGTGCAGAGGCATCTTCCCCTACTCCAGCCTCTGGGCCGTCAGGTACTTGAGCCACTTCTATTTCTTCATAGATTCGGGCCACCTCCACCTCGTCCCAGCCAATCAAAATTACTTAGGTGATGATCCTGAAGATGAGGAATCTAGCCTATTCAACTGATGTGAGGGTGACTCGATTAGAGAGATCCATCCCTGGGATGATTGAGAGTGCTCTTTTGTCTGCACTGACCCCTCTCCAGGCTTCTGTTGATGATTTGCTACTAGAGTCACAATTGTGAGAGAAGACAAATGGAGATCGCTGAGGTTCCGGCTTTGAATGCCGAGGTAGTAGATTTGAGGAAGGATGTAGACTATTTGAAGTCTACTAACTTCAATTCATTGATTCAGGATGCAGATTATGTGGATGCTCCTGAGACCTCGGGGGTTCCTCCGAAAACTAACGGCGATAACACCTGGATGAGTCTACAGTTGAGGAATCGGATGCTGAAACCAACGAGGAGCAAACTGGGGTACAGGAGGAGAACATATTCAGAGATTTGCCAGATCCTGCAGGGACCTCCATAGTTGTCTCTAGTGGAGGTGTATCTTATGAGGTGATTCCAGGCACTAATACCCAAGTACAGACTGCTGCACCGAGCACTATTGCCCAGACAGATGGAGAGACTACATAGACATGATCCTTTCTTTACATCCCTCTCTGTTTTAATTTCTTTCACTTTTGGATACTATACTGCATTTGCATTTGAGGACAAATAGTTTTTATTTGTGGTAGGGTGAGGCCCAGCTTTTGTGTGAATTCTGATATTCGTGTTTTGTTGATATATTTGGGTCATTGTGTTTTATACTGCTTTTAGCGGATGTTTGAGCTTGTGTCTCTTTTTACTTTAAATTGTAAATGATTTTGACCCGATTTTTACCCTTCACAAATTTTCACCACCTCTTCTATGCATGTGAATGTGGCTATTCTCTTGCAATTTTGAGTATCAATTTTGATCAATACCGATGACTTGAATAGTGCTCATAATCGAACAAACATGAATGTGCGTCTACAATGAGGCCAAATGAAGTTACATAGTCAATATGTGAACTCTTTGCATCTTGTTGTGACTAGCCAATTATCGAATTGATTCTCTTGTGATGATCGTTGAACACTAGCGAAAGTGTGGAATGTTGTTTGACTTTGGTGGCAATGCCTTGTGTGATGAGCTTACTGTGAACAATGCATGATAACACCTATAATTTTCCCCGTTGATCCGGTCGCCTAAGTAAGGCGATCTCTTGATATGATTTTAGGCAACTTCGAAGAGTGTGAGCGAATTTGACATATACCTCATTTGTGGCCTACCTTGTGAGTGCGTGAACCTCTTTTGAACACCCCTTGAGCCCCACCTTTCTTTGGAAGAATCTTGATGAAAAATGACCTTTCTTAATCCGCTACCTATAATCCTCTTGAACTTGGTTGATCAAATAGCCAACATAGGCCAAAAGCCTAAGTTGGGGGTGTGGTGAAAAGAAAAGGCAAGACAAGAAGTGCAAGAAATGTCCCCTTTAACCCATGTTGTTGAGAAAAATGGAACCCCTCCGTACAACAAAAAAAAGAGAGAGAAGAGAAAAGAAAAAGAAAAAGAAAAAAGTTGTGAAAAATGTAAAAAGAAAGGGGGTTTCGAACAGTCCATGGAAGTGAATAATTGGATGACTTATGAGCACTAAATAAAATGTTGAAAGAAGAGGAAAGGGAGTGTTGAAAGCACCACATTTCATGAGGATGAAAGTCATTGAGCCTAAATTACCATACATTTGCACTCAGCCCTATTACAAGCCTTGAAAATACCATTTTGATCTTGAGTGAGCGGATACAATTGTTTATTGGAAAATACGGGCAAACCTATGGGTGAAAGCATGCATTGTGTTCTTCTTTCTGAGAGTGAGTGTTGTATTTGATTCCGGAACTTTAAATGATTAAACCATTGTGTGTGAACATGGAATCATTCTTTGTGTGAGGGCATTTGAATACCTTTGTTGAGCTCAAACCTGCATTTGAAGCAAGTATAGTAAGCTTGAGAATCTTTGATAATGGTGTGTCACAACTTGAGTCTTTGAGTATACAATTGATCCTTGCATGAGTAAGTTGAGCCTAGTTGTGTACATTCCTGATTGAGTGTTGTGTAGCACTGTTTGAGACATCCTTTTTGAACTACTGAACTTGCATTTTACTTGAGGACAAGCAAAAGTTTAAGTTGGGGGTGTTGATGAGTCCACAATTTGGACTCATTTAGGGCTATATTTTAATAGAATTAGTGTCCTCAAATGCATATTTTGTCTCAATAACTGATGTAAACCCTTGAGTTTTAGGTATTTGGATTGAGAGATAAAGCTTGGACGCTATCAAGCAAAAAGGAACAAAGCGGCTGAAAGAACGGAGAAAAGACTTCATGAGGATAGCCTAAACTATTAGGTGAGTCGCTGAAAGGTCCTAAATCCCACTGAATGTTTCAGTGTGCTAAGCCCTGAAGGAGAAAGTCAAGTCTGCGATGAAAAGAAGCAATCAGCGCGTCGCCGAGAAGTTCCGTAAAGCAGCACTTTATCGCCCAATGCCTCAAAACGCGAGAATGCTGAAGGCAAAAGCAGAAAGGCGATGAACTAGACCTAAGGGAGGATTGTCGAGTGTGTCGGCTATCCCGACTAACTGCGCCGAATGGTCCTTCACAGCATAAATTTTTGAAAACTATAAATACTTGTTTAAATTGTTAGATTAGACATTAGACTTTAGAGAGATTTTATTTTGGAGAATATTTTCAGTTTTATTTCTTAGAGTTTTTGGAGACATTGTGCTTGCACTTGAAGATTTAAAGATTTTCAATTCTAAGAAATTGGAAGTGGGTCTCGAAGAATCTTCATCCTTGACGTGTTTAAAGACTTTGTTCATCGTACCCAGTTGATGGAAACACTTGTTGGTATCGATTTCTATCTCTTTTTCATGTATAACTAACACCCCAATTCTTGGGGTGTGATTTTGTGAATATGGGTTAAATTTATTATTGGGTGTTTCTTATTGTTGGTATATTCACTGTTTAAATGTGATTTCGTTTAGTAGTTGTGTTTTAACTTAATGAGATTGTAGTTGCATATACGATTTCATCTTAGTGTTTTTGGCTTGCTCGAAAGAGATGTTTTAAAACTAAGACTACTAAATCGATAGGCGGTGGTTATTGGGTTGTCATGGGTTCAGCTTGAGAGAGTGAACCCTAGGCCCTCTCCCACACTTTCATCTTGAAAGAGTGAATGGGCTAAGGCGGAGGCTGTGCTTAAACGCGGTAACTCGGTGTTCGAGAGAAATTGAGTTGATTCGGGGTAAGTTGCTCGGGAGAGAATTTACTCCCACTAAAGTCTAGCCTAGTTACAAATATTCAGCAATGTACTATCAATAGCATCTACTCAATAGTGTCTTTTATCCCATATTCCTATCACATCCCAAGAATCCCGTCTCCCTATCTCCTTTCCTTATATTTTTGTCATTTTTGTTGATTCGCTAATATAAACTTCCATTAATAATTGATGTTTGCGCCACCCCTTTAGATTTAGTATGTTTGTATTCGATAATGTTTATAGCTATGACTGACTAGAACTAA
Source organism: Solanum acaule (assembly GCA_036250505.1). NCBI lineage: Eukaryota > Viridiplantae > Streptophyta > Magnoliopsida > Solanales > Solanaceae > Solanum > Solanum acaule. Next base: position 6,421 of record JAJOOR010020146.1, on the reverse strand, counting down.
ATTTTATTTTTCTATTAATTCTTGAAACCACTCCCTGTAGGAACGATCCCAACCATTGGTTAAGTTATATCACTACACGCGATCGTTGGCACTTGAACCGAAGTAGTGTCCTGATACGTGTAGTCAAGGTGTCTGTCACGACCCAGGGTTACCCCCTAGACGGAGCACAGCGTACTCGACCCCGAAGGGGTATAATACAAGCCCTTAGCGTCATCATAACATATGATCATAGAAAGGTAGGGGACATTTAAAACTTTCTTTAAAACATTTAATCGAAAACATTTCATAAAAGCGGAAGGCTTTGCCAAGTCTATGTCTCAAAACCATCTATGAACAAAGTGAATAAACGTCTTGGGACGCAGCCCATAATAAGTTTAAAACATAGGAAATGACATAAAGGAACAAAATGGGTTTGTCCTCGAAACTATGAGGACTCACCAATTCTTCAAGTCGTCCAATGCCTTAGAAACCTATCTTCCAAAGTAACTCAATCTCCAATACCCTACATTTGATTAGAATGTAGGCAATATGCATTAGTACAAATGTAGAAAGTATGAAAGCCAACACAACAACATAAGAGGGTCTAAAATGGTTAGTCAAAAGAAGACATAAGCATAAGAGATAATAACATGATCATAATATAATCAACACAGCCATAGAATTATTATCAACACAAGCATCATATAAACATAATTCAACATAAGATATATTTAATGAGCATAGGAGATACAACATGTTCATGGCATAGTCTTTACTTAGACTTTCATGGATACCTACTTCAACCTTAAGTCCTTCATATTACAAGAGAACTACTTCACAAGCCACCTCCAAATATACTTGTGCAATGCAAGGATAGCATCCAATACTACCATCCAAGCTAAGTACCTCTCTTTGGTCATTCTTGGGCATAGTCCACCTTTATATTCAAGACTTAGCTCTTCATGGCATATTAATAATAATCTATGTTCATGGTCAACTCTTTAAACTTCTCTATGCCATAAGGGTACCATACTTCTAAGTAACCCCAAGACACACTTGTGCAATGCATGAAAGGCATCCCATACTACCCTTCACACTAAGCATATCCTTGAAGTCATCCTAGTCATATTCACCTTACTTTAGCCTCATTATTAGCTTAACTCTCATAACTAAGGGAATCTCTCACCTTTAGTCAACTATAACTAGGAAAGGCAACTCTAGCACATTCCTATTCCAAGACTTTTCTTTAGTGACCCTAAGTCATACTTGTGCAATGCATGCATAGCACCCCATTATACTATACATGCTTAGTACTACCTTTAGGTCCTCATGCTAACACTTCTTGGTTTCGAACCTAGTTCCTCTCTTTAACTTTAGAACACTATGAGGTACTCTCTTACGCACATCTTAGTTCATTATTAGGTTGAACCCTATGATATACTATTTTTAGTATGTCTAAGTTAACTATTATCATCGATACTATGAGATACTTACTTAAGCATGTCTAAACCCTTTTTCTACTTTGAACACTATGAGATATTTTCTTAAGTATGTCTAAGTTCATTCTTCACATGGACCCTATGAGATGCTACCTTAATCATGTCTAAGTCCAATTATACTCTTGAACACTATGAGGTACTTTATTAAGTAAGTCTTAGTTCAATATGCTTTGAACACTTTGAGATGCTTCTCAAGCATGTCTTAATTCATTATGCTTTGAACACTATGAGATGTTTCTTAAGCATGTCTTAGTTCAATATGCTTTGAACACTATGATATGCTTCTCAAGCATGTCTTAGTTCAATATGCTTTGAACACTATGAGATGCTTCTTAAGCATGTCTTAGTTCATTGGATACGGAGATTGCTACTAGGAATCTTAACTCAACTATGTGAAGGCTCCCATCTCATGAGACCTAACTTTTGGAAAACCCACACTCTACTACGTAAGAGTTCCCCATTTAACTTGGATAGTCCTCACATCAACTAGGTGTGGCTCTCCTTTATTCTTGGAGTCTAGACCCTCTCTTGTGTGACACTCCATCTCATTGTCAATATCCACTTGGAGACAAGCATACACCCCAAGGTTCACTTGTTAAGCCTTGTGTAACACCCCTCAAAATAAAGTAGGATAATGTAGAGCCTCACATGGGTTTTATGCATTAATAATTTTTTAAAATAATGAAGTATTCCTTGTAAGTCAGTTTTAAAGAGTTAGGAAGTGAAATGTCAAGGGACGACCAAGACGTTCGAAAACTAGTCTTTTACGTGTTGGTGTGTTCTAGGATGTTGTTCATGTTTTTATGTGTTGTTTGGAGTTGAAAATTAGTCAAGGTGACCCTAGTATCTTAATAAATGTTTTTAGGGTCAAAACATTTGGATACAATGCCCCAAGGGCCACCCTAAGGGTCCTCGAAGTATGCTCCAACTATGGTGGCAGATTCAAGGGATAAGATGAATAAGTTTGTGATGGGAGTGTCCAACATGGTAGTCAAAGAATGTCGGACTGCAATTCTTATCCACGACATGGATATTTCAAGTGTTTTGGTGCATGCCCAACAAATTGAGGAATGAAAACTCAAGGATAAGAATAGGGAAGCAAAGAGGGCTAGAACCGGAGATTGAAACTTCTCCAACCCAATGTACGATGGACAAGGTTTTCCTAGTTTTAGATAAAGGTTACTCGGGCAAGGGCCCTCAAGTACTCCTAGGTTCAACCAAGAGTGGGCGTCTGACCCTAAGCCTCATGGAGAATGTAGTAGGGTTCTATTACTTAGGTGTAGTAAGCGTGATTGAAGGCATAAGGGTGAATTCTTAGAGAGTTCCAATGTTTGTTTTGGTTCAAGGAAGCTAGGCCACAAGATAAGGCATTGTCCTATAGTTGCTAGAAATGAAGGAGATAGTCATCGTAGATCTCAGCCCTACCCTTCATCTAGTCCAATTTGTTCAGGTCCGAGTGCCCCTAAGAAAAACTAGTTTTATGCACTTCAAGCTAAAGTTGAAGAAGGGTGTGCTCCCGATGTTGATCCCGGTATCTTGATAGCTTCTTAATCTATTGGTTATGTTTTGCTAGAATTTGATGTTGTCTTTGTTATTGTTTAGCTGCAGTCTTATTAAGCTCCTATGTGATTGTAGAACCCATGTAGTCAATTGTTAGTTCCTGAATAAGCCTATCCGATAGTGGAAGGGGGAAAGTCTATGTCATAAGTATTGGGTTATGTCTTGTCTTGAAGTTGACTTTGAGGATATCATGTACCACCTAGTTAAGGTGAGGGAAATAAGTTCAAGGGTGACCAACTTCAAAGAGTTAGTTATCTTTCTAAGATTGATCTTACGTCGGGTTAGCAACAAATTAGGGTGAAAGATGATGTGATGAGTAGTAGGGTGTTTAGATAATACCTAGATGTGATTGATTGGTAGACCCCATGAAAGTTAATGATATGGGTTGAAATGGTTTAGAATTGTCTTGATCCGACCTTAGAAGAATTGAAACAGACAGAGCTTAGAAAATCCGTTGAGGCTTCCTCCCAAGGGGGAGATTGTGTTCCTAGATAGGAAGGTCATTGTGTGTTTTGTGTGTTTCCATGATTTCTTTATATGCATGTTCATGAAAAAAGCTTGAGTCTTGAAAGAAATGACCTATGTAAGTTGTTTACTCATGTAGTAGTGCATTGCGTAGAATTGTCTATATGCTTCATGAGATGAATTGTTGAACATGCTTTAATTGTGCTTTTTTACTGTATATTTGATATGAGCTCCATGGGATTGTGCTAAGCATGATTTATCCCGGAGATGGTAGTTCCTCCTTGAATATGAGAAATATTGAGTTTTCATGCATAATGGGTTGTTAGATGTAGTTCCTACTTCCTTGCGATGCATTTATTATGTTTGAGATGGAGTTGAAGTTTCCTCCTTTAAATTGAGCATTATTTTTATGTTGCATGCCTGATGGGATGCTAGTCTTGAGTCTTTACTTCTGTATGGTGTCTAGATCATCATTCGAGGACGAATGTTCCCAAGGGGATGTATTGTAACACCCCAGAAATTAGTAGGTTAAACTAGAGCATAACGTGAGGTTTAGACTCATGAATGTAACTCCCTATATATAAATAGAGGGTTTAGCATGTTAGAATGTCAAGGTGCCACCCCTCAAGGACCTACCAAGGTCCAATGAAAAGGCCATAAGAAAACTGCCTAAAAATAGTGAACCATGGCAGGACCCACGCCCCGTGGTTGGGTCCATGCCTCGTGGGTGGAGTCGTAGGTCTAAGCATAAAATTAAGACTCCCTAAACCCAAACCATGCTTTACCAGCACAGACCATGGTTTTACCCGGGGCCCGTTAGCATGGTCTCATGGGTTGGGGCAGTTTGGTGGTTAAATGAAAGGGCACTTTGGGTTTTTCTGGTTTTAATTAGAATTAACATGTTTCGTTTTACCCAAGTTTAGACAACCTATATAAGGACTTTATAACCCTAAATTCATTGATCCTAGTCATTATTTCACCTAACCAAAAAGAAACTCAATTCTCTCCCAAATATTCTTTGAAGAAGAAGAAGAAGAAGCGTCAAGCTAGGTCAAAGACCTCCAATCTTCAAGATTTTGAGGGCACTGTGACCAAGGTATGATAACTTTTCATCCATGGACATCTTCCATCCAAGGAGTTCCCTAGTTTTTACCAGATTGTGAAGAGGAAATCCGTAATTCAAGTTAGGGTTCCTTCCAATATTGTGGGTTATGGTGAATATGGATCCAATTGTGTGGATATTGATTGTTTTTTATTTAATTAGTATTGAATTATGTTATTATGATGAAATTACATGTAGGTTTATGCCTTAAAAAGGTAAATTGAGGATTTAGAGATAATCTTCTAGGATTGATGACATGTATAGTAATTGCTTGAGAATAAAAGCACATATACATGAATTTAATTAGATTAAATTATAGATGATGGATCAAGAGTTGTAATGCTTGAGATTGAGCCTTTATGATGATATAAGATTATAATTGCTTAAGAATGAAGCACGTGATTAGAATGTCTTGAGATTAGGCATATGAGATGACTATGGCTAGTATTGCTTTGAGAATAAGGCTTGTAACTATGAACGTTGATTACTAGGGCTTGAGAATAAAGCTAATGTGATAAATTATGAATGTTAAGGCTTTAAGAGAGAAGCTTATATGATAATGGTAGACTACTAAATATAATTGTAAAACCCCGTATCCGAAAATAGAGATTTCAGATTTCTGGTGTTACAGGTGGCACTCACGGACACCATCCACGAACTGTAGATGGACTCATGGTCCGTCATGCAGGTCTGTGGTTCGTGATAGAAAACTTCCCCAGAACTCAGTCAGAAAATTTGGCTAAGTGTTGACCCACGGCTGGACTTACGATTCGTAAGTCAGGTCACGGACCATCTTAGTGTCCGTGGATTGATGCCCCAAAAGGCCAGCTTCAGTCCCGATTGACGGTTGACCAGCACGGACCGTCAATCGATCTACGGTCTGTAGGTCTGACCGTAGATGAGGATCAGCAGCCAGTTAGCTGAAAATTGTTGATGGATCAACTTTAGATGGTCATAACTTTTAGCACAAAAATAATTGTGTGTCCCATGACCTATGATATGATAGATAATTGAATTATCTTTCGAACGCCACTAAGTTTGCTAAAATCCGACCTCCGAGTAAAGAGTTATGCTCGTTTTAGTGAAAGCCTTATGAGCAGGCTTGACCTACGGATCCAATCGACGGACCGTCAATTGACCTACGGCCCGTCAGTCCAATCCGTCAGTCACTCCGACAGAAATTAAGTCAGGGGTCTTTTGGTCTTTTCCTATTTCGTTTAACCCCTAAGATACGTCGTTTTGACCTTAAATCATGAGGTTTTAGTCAGTTTAAACCTAGAAACATAACTAGAACTTACCTTAGTCAAAATCATAAATCAAAGCATAGAAAATTAGAATCAAGAGAGGAGAAAAAGGTCAAGAACCCTAGTTCAAGAACGCAGCAAGTTTCCTTCAGTTCCAGCCCCGAAATCAAAAGATTTCTCCACGGAATTCGTCACCAGGTATGTGGGATTTCACTAGTGGGTTCCTTTCACCCATTAGGTCCCTAGAATTCAGTCAGTTTGTTGATTCCCTTATTATGAATAGACCTAGGGTTTCTAGAATTTCAACAGATCATCATGAATTAGTTATTTAGATGTTCCAAATCATATTATCATGTTATTACATCGTTTCTCGCATGAATTTCAGAACCCTAGCTATGTATTTCTTTAGTTCTTGAATTACACTTGCTAGGTCAGATATCTCAGTTATTCAGTTATACATGCCTCAGTTATTAATGCATCATTATCAGATTAATTGTTGCATTCTCAGTTTGCATGTTCAGTTTTAAGCTATCCAGTATTTACAGAAATTCAGTCATAACCAGTTAACCACT
>JAJOOR010020145.1:0-25197 GCA_036250505.1 Solanum acaule | reverse complement strand
TGAGGATAGAAATTTAAATCTTATATCTATCTTGTCTTTTTGAGTAACACCACTCCAAGTGGTTATCGGTGACACTTTTGACGTTTCAACTAATTTTTCTTTTGTATTTTTGCCTTTAATCTTTCAAAATTTTCAAGTGTCTTACATTGAAAATTCCTGAAAAATTTAGCACTGTAAATTTTTTATCTAATTAAATCAAATGTGTAAATTAAAATTTAAAACTAATTGTATTATATATTTTGGATCTATAGTTTTTAAAATTTAATGGTTCATATTTAGAACCTAAAAGTCAAATGATCAAATTTATATTTAAGATACATTTCTTCATAATCGTGCACCCATCTAGCCGAAATCCTGAATACGCCTCTGTGTATAAGGACTTGGTTGATGCAAATCGTTAATAAACTATAGATAAATTTATTGGATGTTTTTTGGATGATTTTCTAAACCTTTCATCCCTTCAAAACACAACATGTATATGCTTCGATAAATAATTTATTAAATTTTTATTTTGTAATTTTGCTGCAGCTCCTAAAAGAGAAGGGGCCAACCTATCCAACAAATAAGGTGGATCTCTAGAGTTAGAATGGGTGAAATCGCTACTTACCTTACTAGTATTCGAAGATGTATGTTTGCAGGATGTTTGAACAAATTTTACATCAGTCTAAAATAAATTAACGCTGATAAATCTGTGCGGATGTAAAACCACCTGGTATCATTACACACTTAATATATTCAAGCCTACTTCGTAAATGACAAATGCAAGATGTGGCAAAATTTATGGATCCAAATACTTCTTTGACTTTTTTTAATTATTATTTTATACACTAATATGCTGATTAGTATTAGACTAACTTTAAGATGATTTCTGTGATTTTTCTTTATGGGGGAAGAATTGAGTAGCTCTTTAGCTTTCAAATTTAACTTATAACTTTGAATTGAAGAGTTAATCTCCTAAGTCGACTTCTTAAGACATTCTTTGATATACGTTGGTAAAGATAATTCTTGCTCACTTTATAACTTACTAAAATTTGTTTCTTGTATCTTTATATTCTCCTTATATTATAACAAATTAAACGATATAAACAAACAACAATGTCAGGCACAAGCCCGTGCTTTGCACGGACACACTCATAAAGTACTAATATACATTTTATTTCTTTTGCTTAAGCAAGCTCCTTAAATACTTAAGAGCTTCAAAAATTAAAAATAAAAGGAGTATAGGTATTTATTATTAATTTGTATGAGTACTTTTAAAAATATCGGTAATCCCCTTAACTAAAATATTATAAGGCTCATCTCTTTTTGAGACCTTGCCTTTTTCCTTCATTTAAGATTCTGCCTCATTAAAGTTGACTAATAAAGATTAGTTGATAAGTTAATTTCCATCGGTCAATTCCCTAAATGGTTATTCAAGTTTAGAAAATTGCCTTGAAATATTATTTATGTTTTATTAAGGACTAAAATATCACTCAACTATTATAATTTTCCTCAAAATATACTGAAGTCTTCAAAAGTTTCACTCTCTCCTAGTTGGCATGCCATGCCATTAATGCTTTTTTTTTTCAAAGAATAAACTTATTTAATTCATCAAACTACATACGATAATTTCATCAAAATGAGCTATTTAAATAGCAATAGTTATTTACATAGCAGATTTGTTTTTGTGCTGATGCCAAGGAATGAAAAGTGTACATTGTAATAGAAGCAATATTGAGATCGACTAGATGCTCGCTTTGTTGGGTAGATCGAAGAGATTTTAACATTTAATTGATGTTAGAGAGATATACATAAATATGTCTATCTTAATTTGGTATATTTAAAGGTTCTGACGTTGTTATCTTTTGTATGAATTACTTCTTGAAAATGGAAGAAATTTATATGTTCATAACTAAGTCGATCTCAGATTTTCGAGTAACATACATGAGCAAGCCTCATCTAGTATGTGCTAGATAAGCCTCATTTAGTATATACTAGATATAGGAGTCCACATGAGCACAGGTTTAATATATGTTTTTTTTTTTAATTCTAATTTATGTCATACACATAGAAATTTAAAAATTAATTAAATCTTTTATATGTTTATAAAATATTTTAAATTATTAATTATTATTCTCTCCGTTTCATTTTATGTGGCACTTTTCGAATTTCAAGATTCAAACAAGTCTATCTTTGAACATAAATTTTTCATAGATCTTTAAACATTTTGAATTGAGTATCAATTATAGTGACTTATAACACTTTTTACGTAGTTTACAAATATATAAATTTCATGAAGATTCCATGCGCAAACTTCTGGTCAAACTTAAATTGTTTGACTTTCAAAAAACGAAAAGTGCCACATAAATTGGGACAGAGAGAGTACAATTTATAATATTTTCAAATAATACATGGTACCCTCTCAATTTATTTGAGACTAATATAATTTTAGGATACATTTTAAAAACATTTTAAATCGTTAATTATTATAATTTATAACATTTATATATGTGACATTAATTTAAAAAAAATTAAGAGTCAATCAATCTTAGATAGTTTAGTTTATTTTCAAATAATATATGTCATTAACATTAATAAAAATCCTAGAGTTCATAATTTGGCCAGAATTTGCCCTGATATAATAACATATTTCACACTATATTATTTTACCATTTAAACATTTTACCCTTTTAACTTTAATACCTTTAATTAAAAAAATAAAAAAAGATCAATTTATTTTAAAATAAAAATTATATTATAGACTTTTAAAATTTTTGACCAAATTCTGCCCAAACTTTTCTGACCATTTAGAATTGCCCTTTTTATTAATGTTTCTTTATAGTAATTTTTTCATAATTTTTAATTATATAATAAACTGCAAAGAGAATGAAAAAGAGAAAAAACTACTAAATGAATGTTAAAAGGAAATTATTCATTAATTAAACTCTCACAACATTTCCTTGTTTACAGCTTAGAGAATTACACAGATCAAAAGCTTAATTTTCCAACAAACCAAAATACTTAAGAAAACTAACATTTTATTATTAGCCAGAGATGTCAATGGCCTTCACCTCAGATTTCTTCTTCTCTTCTTCTTTAGGAACAGTCACAGTGAGCACCCCATTCTCCATCGCTGCCTTTATTTCTCCCGTCTTTGCATTTTCCGGCAACCTGAATCTCCTTAAAAACTTACCGCTACTCCTCTCCATACGGTGCCACTGATCATTCTTCTCCTCTTGCTCTCTGCTTCTCTCACCGCTAATCTGTAAAATCCTTCCTTCTTCCACTTCAACTTTCACTTCCTCTTTCTTTATCCCCGGAACGTCCACTTTGAAGACGTGAGCTTCTGGGGTCTCTTTCCAATCGATTTTTGCATTTGCAAAAACAGAGATTTCACGAGTAGATGATGGGGCATTGGTTGAAATTGGGAAGCCCTCGAATGGATCCCATAAGTCAAGGGAAAATGGGTCGAAGATGTTGCTCCTGCGACCACCAAAGAAACTTGGAATAAGAGACATTTTTGGGAATTTTGTTGTTTGAAGAAAACAGAGGACTTTTTAAATTGTTGATTGTAGTGCTTGATTTGTTTGATGACTTGCTGATGATAAACTAGAGAAAGTATCCGTGATATTTATAGTCGATGAATTTGAGAAACTCAAGCAATTCGAGTGTAATCTAGTATCTTCTTCGCTTAATTTTAGATACGAACAGGAAGAGGCTTCTACAATATTCCAGAGACTTTTTTTTAGAAGGAATAATTGCACCTTCTTTTTTTTTTTTTTTTTTTTATGTAAGGTGTAATTGAACTTTTTGTTTTTACATATAGGTGTGTTTGGTATGAACGAAAATTTTTCGGAAAATATTTTCCAATTTTTTCATGTTTGGTTGGATTAAATGTTTTTCAAATCAATTCATTTTCTTCAAATTTCAGGAAATGACTTAAAATGATATAATTAATTAACCATTTAAAAATGTAAGTAATTTTTGAAATTTTATTAGTGCCATGAATTGAAATAGTAGGAGTAACGTATATTATTTGAAAATTATATAAATAGTATTATAAATTATAATAATTAAAATTTTAAAATATTTAAAAGACATATAAAAAATTTAGTTGACTTTTAAAATTTTAAAATTGCTAAATAAATTTGAGATAACATAACTAATATACATTATTTGAAAATCACATAAAAAGTACTATAAATCATAATAATTCAAAATTAAGTATTACATAAATTGAAACAGATGAAGTAAAATATAATACTTGAAAATTGTATAAAAAATTAAATCAAAATAACTAACAACTTAAAATATCTAAAACTCATATTAAAATTTAATTGACTCTTTAAAATTTATTTGTATCACAAAAATTGAGATTAAAAAAACTTATATCAAACTGGAGGCTCATGTATCTACTAGTTCTATTTATATTTATTTTATTTGTTTATACTACCTTAAAAGCATGAACTCTCAAACTTGAATGTTGAATTACTATAATACCCCAAATTAAAAATATTCAATTTATTATATTTATTAATTTAGTTATATTAAAAGTAGATACCTTTTCACATTAAGGGTTGTGATTTTTTCAAAGAGTTGTGACTTTTTTGACGGGTTGTGACATTTTCGATGAGTTGTGACTTTTCTGGAGGGTTGTGATTTTTCAAAGGGTTGTGCCTTTTTCGATGAGTTATGACTATTCCAAAGGCCGGGCTGTGACTTTTCCGATGAGCAATGACTTTTTCGAAATGTTGTAACTTTTCTGGTAAGACACAATTAGCATCTATCAATACTACTATTTGTTAGCTATAAATAGAGGAGTTTCCTCTCACTTTTATACTACTATTTTTTTTTCCTACTCTTCTTCTTATTCAAAAATCTCAAGGGTTATTCGCAACAGTTGATTAAGTTCAAAATTCAACGAAATTCGACGTACCACATAAGAAAGAGTTGGTGAAGAAATTGTAGCAAATCATTCATCAATTCGCACTCGTATTTTTTCTTTTGATTTACATGAGTTAACAATGACAAAAAGTTGTGGGTAAGACATTTCTTATTTGTTTTTTTCATTTTTTATTCTTTTACCCTCAAACGAACGTGTTTCTTTTTAATTTTGCTAAAACAACGGGCATCAACGTTATCCATTGAATTATTAGTTTTGATGTATAATCAACTATTTCAAAAATAGTTTTTCACTTTTACTTATAATATGATAATAGTCATGATAATAATTATTTTTAATAGATATGTAAGAAAAAATGAACGGAGAAAGTAAAGTGTTGGTGGCAAGATATTTCAATCAAATGAAACACTATAGTGAGTATAGCATGAACATATATTTGTGTCTTCCTTATTAATTGGCTATGTATTGCTCCATTTATTTTTTATATTTATATTGATGAATATGAAATTATTTAAGTATGAATTTCCTGTTATTTTATGTTCATTTTAATTTGAGAAAATGTTATGTCACAAGATACACCCCTTGCTAGATATATAAAGTTAAAGTAGAAACTTAAAGAAATGAAATAATTTTTTTTACCAAATGTGATGTTGTTCATATATTGACATTAAATTATGCTACTAATATCTATATATTACATACACTCAAACCTCTATTCGACCATCATTCGTTATAACAACAAAGTACCCTTTATTTTTGTAAAATTACCTCTCTATGATAGTCATACTCAAATATTAACTGAGTACTAATATTTTATAAAAGATAGATTACGTATAAAGACAAAATATTTAAATGTTTATGGTAATTTTTATTAGTGTCATGCACATACTAAATTTCAAGGATGAATATTTAAGAGAAAAATTGTACTTAAATGGTGTCCATTATTTATGTTCATAACCTCAAGAGGAAAGACTATTGGTGACATTTTTTGTAAGGATATTTCTTTTAAATTTTGTCGCTTAGATATGGTTACAAAATTGAGTGAAGTAAAATTAATACTACTATGAAAATGCCACTTTCTCACCATATTTAAACATTGACCGAATGTATTTAGAAATGTTTTAATGATATTTGGTTATTTTGATCTCAAAATACAACTAACTCTATGACAATATGTATTAATCATTTCAAAGCATTTGTCATATGTTCTTTTAAATATAATTATTTACTAAAAATATTAATTTAGTAATACTAATTCTATTCAACAACATCATATATTATTTATACGATACACGTGCAATGCACGTGCCGTGAAACTAGTTATATAGAAAAACCAAGTCATAGACCTCAAAGCTCTAGAACCTTCCGCTTATATATATTAATGGCATTCTAGATATTTTGCTCAAACTGATATTCATATATGTAGACCAAAAGAAGCATATAGACACAATATTATTTCTTTTATCTGCGTTTCTCTCTTGCCCCATCAGTTCCTCCGACCAAGGTAAAACAGAAAATTTTCGCTTCAGTTTTTAACAGCCTAACACCCCCTCTTCCTCCTCCTTCTTCTTCCATTTATTCATGCTTATATTTCAAAATTTGTTTTTCCCTTTATTCTTGGTTATTATAATTTAGTGTATCTTTTCCAATTTATTACTCGCAGGTATCGATATTTTCATTTACTTTGAGGAGAAAGGATAGTTGATGAAGCTTCATACCCAAAAACCTATCAATTTCTCGGATAAATGATTATACTACAAGTACACATAGCTTAATTCTGTAGTAAAAAAAAAAATTGTAATAAAAGAATGTTACTACTGTATGTGTTTGATGTGTGAAATGTTGGTTATTTTCTGACGAATATTGTTCTTTTCCTTTTACCCGTGATGATTTGTTATATGATCACATTTTCGTTTTTTCTTTTCCAATTGGTAGTAGTGCATTTGAATTTTATGTCTTCATATGAAGTTGAAGATATCATTCTTAAAAAAAATAATAATAGCATTCTTTCATGACCGAGAAACCTAATGTTTGAAGTTCTTGCTTTGTGTAACTCTCTAGAAATATGAAGTTGTAATTTTCATCACGGAAGTCAATTATATGGGTAGTGATGAAACTATTACTATCGAAGATCAATTCATCATACTATTGAGTCTTTTATAAATTGGACGGATATGTTATTATTCACTAAGGTATGTCTCCACTGGGAAAGCTGTGAATGTTTTGGTTGCCCTCAGGACATGAATTCTCTCGATGTGCTTTGCAAATCAAAATGGGTCGAGGTGGCTCTTAAATTGTTCAAGATGCTTAGGAGCAAGTTCAAAGCTGATACATTTAATTATAATAAGTTTGCAAATGGTTTTTGTTTAAAATTAAGAGGCAGACAACCAAATCACAAGAAATTTTGAAAGAAATGGTGGGTCTGAAACCGATCAGAACCACATATAATATAATGATTAAGGAAACTTGGAAATTCTTTTTGCTGATGAAGAAGAGGAAATGTGATATTGATGTTGTGACTTACACTACTATAGTTCACGCATTTGGTGTTGCGGGTGAGGTTGAGAAGGCTAAAAAGTTGTTCAATGAAATGGTGGGGACTGGTATACTTCCCTCTGTTGCAACTTATAATGCTTTGGTACAAGTTATGTGTAACAGTGTAAGAAAGATGTGTGAAAATGCTATTTTTGTATACAATGAGATGTTGAGGAAAGGTTATTTACCTTTTTTAGACGTTAACACATCATAGGGTGAGATAGCACTGTGTCATATTTATATCTTCTCGATCCTCCCACTTCATCAAAAATTATCTTTAGCGGCAATTAATTAACGGTAATAGCTCAATTGCCGCTAAATATGTATTTTTAGCAGCAATTATCACTCTTTGTATATGTCCCTAAAAGCCTTTAGCGACATTGGATCTAATGACACTTAACTAATGTCGGTGAAGACTTTAGCACTCGTTATTAATGTGTCTATTTATTGCTGCTAAAATTTGTTTTTGTTGTAGTGCTCCCTCTCAATCTCCATTTCCATTTCCTTCACTCTCTGTTGTCTGTTTCTATCTTCCACTCTGCTTTCATCTCCTTTGCTCAATGCTACTATTGGGATGTGTTGGCAATTTGATAATGGGGATTATGACTCTTTGATTCTAAATTTTAGGTGAGTTTAATATGATTTTTTATTTTGTGTTCTTAGTTCTTGATTTAGAAATTTTCTGTAACTTTTTCTTGTTTATATTCTAGGCCATGTTTGCTTTATATCAGGTGCATATGTGGAGTTTCTTTGTTTCTCATTTGGAATTTTTTAAATTTTAGCATGTGATTCTTTATCGGAGTTCAAATATCATCTTTTGTGCAGTAAACAACATCTTTCTATGTGTAATAATCTAAAAGTTGGAAGTTATTTGCCAACTTTCTGTTACTAATACTTTCTTTTTATTTAGCTTGCTTCGATTACCGATTCATTATTCCTTCTTTACCTTTTGTGTCAGTTGGCGATGAATGAACCTGTCAACATTGTTTCTTAGTCATTGAATGGACAAAGTAAATTAGAAAGTTGAAACTCAAGAAGGATTCAGAAATAGTTAAGTTTACTGCAATAGTAGAGTGGATAACGTATACTCCTGCATCAAAAAAATTGAAAGTTTTGGTAGGATTTATATTCAGTGACAAAGAAAAATTATTTGGAAGATCCTAATTCATTATACTATTTAATAATGATAAGTCGTTTTTGTGTTGGCCATACTCTCTGTAGTCATAAAAGAAAAATGGATTCTAATATAATTAGTTCGAAAATATGATCTACAGTCTATGAGGTGATTTGTGACTTCAAAATAAGAGTACTGTAGTTTAAGAGATGAGTACAGCTAAACCTTTGGATCTGCTAAATACATGTACATTACACATGAGAAATTCTCAAGGGTGTCATAATAGTTTGCTAATTGCCTAAATTAAGATTGTCTATGTGTTTATTCCTATCTCCATAGTTTGATGTTCAGTTGTATGATGAACATTTAGACTGTTCTTTATGGTATCCACTCTTTTATTCCATTTACTAACATAGATTGATTTGAGCTGAGGGTTTGATTTCCTACCTTGTAATCTCCTTCCCATTTCCCCTTTCCTACCCTCATTAAAAAAAAATTGTCAAAAGTTTTCAAGAACTATGACAATCTAAATAAGTTCCTCCGATCTTTTTCGGTATTTGGGTTTTGAAGTATTTAATAAGTTAAGAAACTTAATCCGGAGTATATATGATTCCTTGCCTTGGAATCATTTCCTAACATATAGATATATGAATAAGAAAAGGAGGACGGTAGTAATGTGGATTTGATGCGAGAAAATATGAGACATTTGACAGAGATGTTGGAGGTTTTCAGCGAGGTCTGTGAGACAGGTCCACTTGAGTTTAGTTCCAGCGAAACCATGTCAGATATTGTATTTTACAGTGTTGGCCTTCTTCAAGAAAGGAAAGAGTTCACAACCGAGAACAGTAGTAATGTGGCCAAGCCTTGATGCCAACGAGTTCTTTAAAATTTGTTAAGAATTTTTAGATATAATTTGTTTTAAGAATTTTTAGATATAAATTGTTTTAAGAATTGTTTACTCGCTTTGTTGTATGTATTACATGGTGTAGAATATTTACTAATGTTTCTTCCTATATAAGCCTAGAAAGTTATGTTGAATGATCATAGAGAGGATATCAATAAGAAGATTTGCTTTGGTTGTCCTCTTAATTAAACAAAAACCCTTTGTAAGTGTATTGTCACTAATGTATCAGACTTTGAACCTACTCCTAAGCATCTTGAACAACTTAAGAGCCATCTTGACCCATTTTGATTTCCAAACAGCATCGAGAAATGCATTGAAAGAATTCAAATCCTGAGGGCAACCAAAACATTCACAGCTTTATCTGCTTTCTGAGACATACCTCTCACATATCCGTCAAATTTATTTCCATTATGAAAATCAAAACGTACAATCCTTCAAGTACTAGTATTTGAAGGTACTTAAATCTTTTTGTCTATGATGTGCAAAATTCAAATTAGAAAAATACTTATTGCTTTTAACCTCCTCTGACTTACAAGGCAAGTAGTATGTATAAAGAATGTTGTCTTCTCTGTCCACAGTGATAAGTCCGATAAGTCGTATATATGTATCTTTGTTTGCTTGGCAGTGTCTAGAAGTTGCATAATGAGTCATTTGATCTTATATTCATGGTAACCTAAGTGACATAATTGCTATTTGAAATGTGTGATTGAACATGTGTTGGTCCTCTGCATATTGCCATGTTAACTTAGTACCAGTTATATCAAGAAATCTGATGATGATAAAATGAAGTTGTAGGAATGATTAACTTTTTGCAACATTTAGTTTGAGATATTCATTCAAGCAGTTTTATTCTCTTTATTCATAAGTTTTCCTTATATGTGACCCTTTCTAATTTTCATTTATGTACTTTTTGCACTTCTATTGCAGGTAACTGTGAAGTCCATCCCATATTTTTTTGTCAAACTTTTGCTACTCAATTGCTCCAAGCAACTGTTAAAAATGAATAGTGACAACAAATTGGTGAAAAAGAAATTGGTGCAAGAGTTGAAAATAAAAGATTTGGTAGTTGGCAAATTGGTAAGATTTGCAAACTTCTTTTGAAATTTGTTACATTTGTCTATGTCATTAGTGACGTAGGCATGGTTTTCTCTTCCTATAAATAGAGTATTTTTGCTCATTTGTAGAACACACCAAGTTAGAGAGAAAAAAATATATATTTTGAGAGCAAAGTGAGGTATTCCAGACTATACAAGAAAAATAGTCTGTGAAGAAAAATAGAGTGTGAGCAATATTTTTAGTAAGGTGGAAATCAAAAGAATGTTATTCATTTTGAATGTGTAGTAGTCACTTTGAGTATTGTATTCGTGACTACACAATGTAAAATTCCTTACTATAGTGATATCAGTTGCTCCTTTTGGCCCGTGGTTTTTTTCCTTATTTAAAAGGGTTTCCACGTAAAATTCTTAGTGTCATTATTTTTCAATTTTATTTCCATCACTTTTACCATATATATTTTGTGCTTGTCCGCATTTTCCCAACAAAATGATATCAGAGCCAAGGTTTTATCTGAGTGTGTTCTGTGATTGCAGCACAGTCTGAACTTTCATATCATAAAAGATTTACTTTGGTTTTTACTAGCTATATTTTTTGGAGAAAACGATGGAAGCTAATACAAGTAGAATGATTACTTTGAATGATGTTAATTATGTCATTTGGAAGGGGAAAATGGAAGATCTGTTTTATGTTAGGAATTTTTACAAACCAGTCTTTACCACTGTAAAGCCTGATAATAAAACATATGAAGAGTGGAATCTGTTGCACAGACAAATTTGCGGATTCATTAGACAATAGGTTGACGATAATGTGTTGAACCATATTTTTGGGGAGACACATGCTCGAACCCTATGGGAGAATCTTGAAAGTTTGTATGCTCAGAAAATTGGCAACAATAAAATGTTCTTAATAAAGCAGATGCTGAGTTTGAAGTATCATGATGGTCCACCGATGACAGACCATCTGAATAATTTTCAGGGATCATGAACCAGTTATCTGCTATGGGAATCAAATTTGATGAAAAAATTCAAGGCTTGCTTCTACGTGGTTCCCTACCAGACTCTTGGAAAACATTTTTTAGAACTTCATTGTCAAATTATGCTCCGGATGGTGTGATCTCTATGGATTCCACCAAGAGTAGTGTCTTGAACGAAGATATGAGAAGAAAACTCAAGGTTCTTTTTCGTCGGATGTCCTGATAACTGGATCCAGGGGAGAAACAAAACTCGTGGTTCTCAGAATAGAGAACAAAATAGGAGCAAATCCAGAGGCAGACTTAACGATATTGAGTGCTATCATTGTGGCATGAAAGGGCACACAAAGAAGTTCTGCAGGAAGTTGAAGAGGGAGAACAAAAAAAAAAGAGGAAACTAAAGAAGATGGTAATGAAAATTGCCTAGCCACCGTCACCACCAAAGATCTTGTTACCGTCCTTGATGCGGATATGATAAATATTGCTTGTGATGAGTCAAGCTGGGTTGTGGACACTGGTGTCACATCTCACGTGACATCAAGGAAGGGTTTTTTCTCTTCCTATACTCCTGGTGATTTTGAAACTTTAAGTATGGGTAATGAGACTGTTTCTAGGGTGGTTGGTATTGGTACAGTAGATATTGAGTGGTTGATCAGATCATCATAAGAAAAATGAGTGGTTGTGCTGAACATCTTCTTTATCATTCTGAAAAGGGAATATGGTTTCCAGGAATACCATATCTCTACTAATAAAAAGAGACTTGTTTTCAAGGTCATACAATTTGTACCCCATTTGGTGAGCACTATATCCAACTAGCACAATTCTTACTGCTCTAGGACTGAACTTTTCCTTTTGAGTGAGGTTGGTAGCAAAACACAAACAACCAATGACCCTTAAATGCAACAAGGAGGGAAGCTTGTTATACATCAACTCAAAAGGTGATTTTCCATTCAATACAGTAGAAGGGATTCTATTGAGAATATACACAGTAGACTCAATACATAAACCCCAAAATTTACTTGGCAAACCACTTTGAAACTTGACTGCTCTAGCAGTCTCAAGTATGTGTCTATGTCTCCTCTCCACCACACCATTTTGTTGTGGTATGTATGGAAAGAACTTTCATGCATTATACCATAATGTTGAAACAATTATGTGCAAGCATGACTGTAAAATTCCCCACCATTATCTGATCTCACCCTTTGAACCTTCTTACCACATTGTGTTTCTACTTCAATAAAGAAATTTTTTAATAGCATCAACACATCAGATTTAAGTCTCATAAGAAAAACCCAAGTCCATCTTGTTTGATCATCAACAATTGTTAGAAAATATCTCATTCCATCAAATGCTTCCTATTTATATGGTCCTCATACATATATGCAACAATTGAAAACTGGAAGTAGCTCTATGTATACTATGTGGAAAAGGCAATTTGGTCTGTCTAGCAAGTGGACATATCTCACAATTATTCAAACTAAAAGAGGCATTCCTACTAATATTCTGAAACATAGGTATTTTCCTAAGAACATTCATTGGTACATGACACATTCTTTGATGCCAAGTAGTAGCATCTTTATCTTGTGCTACTGTAAAGCATTTATCAACTCCATCTTTCGTGTTTCCTGCTTGTGAGTATAGAGTGTAGAGGCCTTCCTCCTCCTTACCAATATCCCTCACATTCCTAGATATGAGATCCTGAATAACACAAAAAATTGGATAAAAAATAGGACAGCAATTCAAGTCTTTGTCATTTTTGAAACTGACATAAGATTAACTTGAAATCTGCACACACAAAACATTTGTTAAAATTTCACCTCCTCCTAGATTATAGTTCTCCATGTGTGAAACTCTAGCTGATTCTCCCGTGGGCAACTGCACCTGGCCTGCACTTTCTATCAATCATTTATCCAGTAAGTGTGTGTGATCTCCTATCATATGATTGGAAGCCCCTGTATCTACAATTCATTTTATAAAATCCTTCTGATGAGGGAAAAAATTACCTGCCATGTGAGCACTGCCACTAACATTATTATGTCCACCAGTAGGTGCATCTCTACTACCAGAAATGCCTGGTGTATGCAGATGCATGTCCTGGTGCTTCATGTGTGAAGGATGCATGCAGTCAGTTCTGAGATGCATTGGTTGATGATGGCAGCATGGAGAGAACATGCCTTGTTGTTGAAAAAATATTTGCTGATGTTGATTCTGATGACCTGCAGTATTAGTATCAAACATTGGAGGACGTCTTGAAATATGACATGTCACAACATTAGCTCTCTTTTTCCCCTTGAAGTCACTTGGATAGCCAATAAGCCTGAAACAATCCCTCTTTACATGACAATAATCACATTTCTTTAGCTTGTTGCAATCAGCCTTTACATGGCCTTTTATGTGACAGAAATCACAGAATAAGTTTCCATTGGAAGTCCTTTTTTGCCTATGATGATCATCATCAATTCTGGAAGGAGTGTACATAGTTATAGGGTTAGAAGTAATCATCCTACTAGATCCTGCAACTATCCTTTGGCATTCATCTTGATTTACCATAGCATAAACTTGGTTAACAGAAGGAACTTGTGGCATCATTAATATCTGGCTCCTAGCTTGACTATAGGCTATAGCTATCACTTAATCCCATCAAAAACTGTAAAACCCTCTGATATTGAAGATGCTCAGTGAACTCTCTAGACTTAGGGCACTCACAAAATTGAGGAGGCATAATCGAGTCATATTCATCCCAAAGGTCTTTGAGTCTAGAATAATATACAGAGACTAAGGAAGTACCTTGAATAGAAGTAAAAATTTCTTTATGCAGTTGGAAGGTTCTGGAGCTATTGATCTTATTAAATCTCTCACGTAAATCCTCCTAAATCAAATTACTGTTTGAACAAAACAAAACACCACTGAGAAGATCCTTACTCACATTGGACATAAGCCATCAAACTACAATAGCATTGACTGCGCTTTACTGATCCATCAATAAATCCAAGCTTATTTTTCCCTAGCAATGCAAGTTTGACAGCCCTGCTCCACAGTGTGTAATTGTCTGATCCAATCAACATGATCCCAATCGAGAGAGAACCAGGAGCATAAGATGGATACAGATAAAGAGGATGATGATGATCATGATAATTGTCTAACTAATCCGGATTAATGACTGATCATGATAATTAGCTTTAACCTCTAACTACTTTAACTAACTAAGCAATGTTGAGGCTAAGGAACACTTGTACATTTTCCAATCTCCTTTACACCATAGACTATACAAGAAAAATAGAGTGTGAGTGATATTTTTGTAAGGTGGAAATTAAAAGAGTGTTATTCCTTTTGAGTGTGTTGTAGTCACTTTGAATATTATATCCGTGATTACACAATGTAAAATTCCTTACTATAGTGATATGAGTTGCTCCTTTTGGCCCGTGGTTTTTCCCTTATTTAGAAGAGTTTTCACGTAAAATTCGTGGTATCATTATTTTTCCATTTTATTTCCATAATTTTTACCATAGATATTTTTGTGTTTATCCGCGTTTTCCCAACACGCCTCGTGCTTAAATGATAAGCAATGATTAACCAGATACTGTCAAAAGGTTGTCGATCGGCAATGTGAAGGAGGAGATATTTAACGCGCAACAATTTGAAAATTCAATGCAGAAACTCACACCTCAAAATTAGAGCACCTGAAGAACAATAACTACTTGAATTCACTTCGAGGAAGGAAAGACACTGCCAATACTTCACCAAAAATGTAAAGACACTATCAATAAACTTAGGCTAAGAACCATCTGCAAACAACTTGTGTATTATTCCCCTAAACTGCATTTTTCACTTCAGATATAGGCCAACTATAAAATCATACTGTTCTTTTTTAATAAAAAAAGCACAAGATGTGGACCATTGTTATCATTTTTTATAAGATAATATAAAGTTAAGCATAGTGATCCATGGACACATAGAAAAAGGCAGAAGCTAATGATGATCAAGGAGCATACTAACCGTCGTAAATAGCAGGTCTATCAACTTGGTAAACAACACGACGATAATAACATTTGCCCCTCAAATGGACTTGCTTTGCTTACTATAAAACAATATTAGCTTAAATATAGTGCGTTTAAAGCCCTCATATTGTGGATCTTCAACTCTAAATGGTGAATCGGGTGCTAGTGCCGGCTAATGAGGCTTCTTATTTAAATTTGTTGGGAAAACGCGGACTAACACAAAAATATATATGGTCAAAATAATGGAAATAAAATGGAAAAATAATGACACCAAGAATTTTACGTGGAAACCCTTCTATATAAGGAAAAAAATCACATGCCAAGAGGAGCAACTGATATCACTATAACAAGGAATTTTTACACTTTGTAGTCACGAATACAATATTCAGAGTGACTACTACACACTCAAAAAGAATAACACTCTTTTGATTTTCATCTTACTAAAATATCGCTCATACTTTATTTTTCTTCAGATTATTTTTCTTGTATAATCTATGGAATACCTCACTTTACTCTCAATTTTTTTTTTTCTAAAGATAGTGTTCTACAAATGAGCTAATGAGCTCCTTTTATAGAAGAAGTTTACAACTAGTGATATGATATCAAGAAAATACTAAAATTTCAAATTTTGCAACTATATAGTTATCTTAATAAAATTTAGTTGGTATGGAGTTGTACCAAAGTGAGACTTTAATAAAATGGGACTGAAACCCCTATCCCCCAAAAAATTAAGCTTGAATGGTCATAACTCATAAGGTACTCAAAACTTGAGATTCAATCTTCTTAAGAATCAATTTGGTGCGGCAAATAAACCAAACACAACCAAGAAATGTAATCCGTAGTCAAAACCTAGTCATTAATTAATGTTGCAGAGTTTATCAGAAGCCGCTCAGCAACGGTGGCAACCTTGGAATAATATCGACAGTGTATAGAACACAATTGTCTTCCCAATTCGGAGAGCAAAGTGGGAAATCGCTCTGCTCCATCTCGTCAACATCCTTTGGAACTCTGCTGCGATCATTGATTTCCTAAGGCTTAGGAAATAGGAGTTTATTAAACACTCTAAACAACAATGGTGGAAATGGCCATGAGAAAGAGAAATCCACCTTACTCCTTCGAAGGTCATGCATGAGCCTTTGTAGTTGAATTCGAGCATTGGAATCGCTCTGATAGGTGTTAATAGTTACGGAAAGAACAATACTTATGATCCATTGCTGGCAAGGGGAAAGAAGAAGGGCAAGAGAAAGAGAGCTAAGGAAAAAATATCTGAAATAGAGTAAAAGGCAAAACAATGAATCCAGCTATTGTATAGCAAATCATACACCTAACTCTGCGCAAACGCAATGACAACAGGGAAGATATAAGACACCAAATGAATGCACAGATGCTTCAAAGTAAAAACAACATTTGACATTCAAACCCAGTAAATCAAAGCGTCTTTTTGGGATTTTTTCGGATTTAACAAACGAATCAAATTAAAATTTAGTTTAAAGGGAAGCTAGCAATTCAGATTGATTAGCAAAGAGAACAATGAAGAAGACATAAACCCAACAAATCAAGGCAAAATTCAAGAGAAAGGAAATTATTCATTAATTGAATTCTCATAACATTTTCTTGTTTACAACTTAAACATTACACATGCACATAATTCAGATTAAAAGCTTAATTTCCCAACAAAAATTATTGACAAAAGGACTTTTGATCTGCACTTGTGTTTAATCAGAAATGTCAATGGCCTTCACCTCAG
This sequence comes from Solanum acaule, assembly GCA_036250505.1. Lineage (NCBI taxonomy): Eukaryota > Viridiplantae > Streptophyta > Magnoliopsida > Solanales > Solanaceae > Solanum > Solanum acaule. The sequence continues at coordinate 7,991 of JAJOOR010020145.1, read as the reverse complement.
ATTTCTTCTCCTCTTGTTTTGGAACAGTCACAGTGAGCACCCCATTCTCCATTGCTGCCTTTATTTCTCCCGTCTTTGCATTCTCTGGCAGTCTGAATCTCTTTAAAAACTTACCGCTACTCCTCTCCATACGGTGCCACTGATCATTCTTCTCCTCTTGCTCTCTGCTTCTCTCACCGCTAATCTGTAAAATCCTTCCTTCTTCCACTTCGACTTTCACTTCCTCTTTCTTTATCCCCGGAACGTCCACTTTGAAGACGTGAGCTTCTGGGGTCTCTTTCCAATCCATTTTTGCATTTGCAAAAGCGGACACTTCACGAGCAGAGGACGGGGAATTGGCGATTGTGGTTGAAATTGGGAATGGATCCCATAAGTCGAGGGAAAATGGGTCGAGGATGTTTCTCTTACGACCACCGAAGAAGCTTGGAATCAGAGACATTTTTGGAAGCTTTCTTGTTTGAAGAAAACAGAGTATTTTTGAACTTTTGATTCTAATGTTTAATTTGCTTGATGACTTGCTGATGATGAAATGGAGAAAGTGTCTCTAATAAATATATAGACGATGAACCGATAAACTTATGCAATTCGAGTGTAATCTAGAATCTTCTTCACTTAGGAACACTAGGAAGCTTCTACAATATTCCACAGTTTTTTTTTTTTTTAAAAAAGAAGGAATAATTGCACTTTTTGTTCTTTTTAAGTCTTATCTTCGATGACAAATGAACGAATTGAATAAGGGTGATTTGAAATGACTTAAAATGATATAATTAACCATTTTTAAATGTAAGTAATTTTTGAAATTTTATTAGTGCCATTGAAAGAGTAGGAATAACCTATATTATTTGAAAATTATGTAAATAGTATTATAAATTATAATAATTAAACTCTTAAAATATTTAAAAGACATATAAAAAATTTAGTTGTTTTAAAATTATAAAAGTGCAAAATAAAATTGAAATATCAAAACTAACATACATTATTTGAAAATGACATAAAAAATACTATAAATCGGAATAATTCAAAATTTAGTGTCACATAAATTGGAACAAATGAAGTAACATATAATTCTTGAAAGTTATGTAAAAAATACTATAAATCAAAATAACTAACAACTTAAAATATCTGAAACTTCATATTAAAAATTGACTCTCTAAATTTTGTTTGTATCACAAAAATTGAGATTAAAAAAAAAACTTAAATTGGACTTCTATTTATATTATATGTAGAAGAGTCATAACCAGGACAAGTTGTCTTTTAACACTTTTGATGCTCTTACGAATAATATAGTGCATGAGATCAATTTAACTCTACAAATGAATTAGTTATTTCTAAGGAAAAACAAGGTGCGGCAAGTACTCTGAGATGGATAGATATAGCAGATCAAGAGGAAGAACAAGGCACTTCTCCTCCTATGCAAAAGAAATTGAGCCCAACAACTCCTGTTTTTGTGCCTAGTAGTGCCAAGTTATTTACTCCCCGACAAGGTTTGTCACCATCAACAAATGTTGTTGCAATCTTAAGTGATCATTTGGTGAGTTCTAATATTGAAAAATTGTCTTCACTTGCACCGATTAACATTAACAAACAACTTCAAGTTGGTGGTAGTAGCACTTTGTCCCCAAATAAGTTTGCTAACCTAGATGATGAGGACATCTCTGAGGAGGGTGAGGAAGAGGAAATGTTGGATTATTGTTTTGCAATTGCAGCTAGGAATGCAGATATTTTCCTAGGCAATAACGCAATAACAAACGAAGCATGGAAGAATGCATAGTTGGAATGATAAAGTGATTGAGGAATTTGTTCTCAAGCAACTACTGATGCGACTCGCAAAGCAAAATCATATGACAATATCAACAACTTCAACAAGATTCAATAAGTCCAAGAAGTGATGCACTATCAACTGTTATTGGAAAAATTTGAAGAAGAAGACAAAAGAGAAACATATTTTAGGTTCCTTTAGAAGGTCAATCTATCTTGTTTAGTTCATACATTTGTAAAAGGAAGTTTGAGGTTGATAACTCAACTTTCTCCCTAGCCTTTATCATTTTTCATTATTTAAGAATCCTCACTTATAATATCATCATAGAGTGTATTATAAACTTTATGATGATCATAGAGTATCTAGTTCTCTCTAGCTCGTATTTTCTTCATGGTTATTAATTAGTAGAGGTTAGGTACCTCATTAGGATTGATAAGGTAAGGTCTAGCCTCCCTTGCTTGTATTTATTCCTATTGAGAATTTTTTATGATTATTATCAATAAAAAGTCACTAGACCACTGTCTAGTAGTGGTATACTTTTGCTTTAAAAAAAACAATAAATAAATAAATAACCAGGACAAGTGAGGGCTAACTTATAAATATGCTTATTAGTCAAGTGTAGTATGATTATTTCATTTCCTTATAATTCAAGCTTTTTCTTCCCTCTTAGTTTCAGGTTGAGAGAAAATGAGATGACTCAAGCAAAAACAATTTGGCAAAGTGCTTGGTCGTCTTCCTTAAATCTTTAAATTGGAATTCTTTAAAAAAAAAAAAATTAATCTAGGTCAATTCAAATAACTTAGAAGAAGTAACCCACCAAAGCACTCCCCACAAAGAAATAAATTTTATTATAGAACATTAAAGCTAAGTTATAGATTGAATTCTACTTAATCAATAACAAAACAATAAAATTAACTGGAAAAAAATTAAGAAAGCATTTACAGTAAAGTAGGCCTATAAAGGAAGAGGCGTGAAAAATCAGATCCATTTTCATGATTTTTTGAATATTTAAATCTTCAAATAGGTTTTTTCTTAAATTTTTTGAACATTCGCCATGGATGGATTTAAGCTAAGCTTGGAAAATGGAGGTTTAAAATGGAAAAAAAAGAAGAAGAAAAAATAATTAAAATTAACTAATTAATCTTTTCACGTGCAATAAACAAGTGATCACACTCTCTATGCATCACTATGATGTGTACATAAAAAGTGTTAAAATGACACAAGAAAATCTTACATGAATTGTTTGAAATGAACAAAGTCTAATTAAAATGTTTAAGTGAAAGTTGATGTCAACTTTAGGAGGTCACCGATAGGTTAGGGGAAAATTGGTGTCAATCTTACATGAGTTGTCTAAATTAAACAAAGTCTAATTAAAATATTTAAATGAAATTTGATGTCAACTTTAGAGCTCCATCTAAAAGTTACTCAGTCAACCTTAGTCGCTTGAATTCTTATGAATTTAATAAAAATGAGATACAATTTACTTAGTTCTTCACTTTTCTCCATTGTTCTTTGTCAGAAATCAGAATTGATATAGGTATTTAACATATGGAAAAACTAAAAGAAATATATAGGGTACAAATAAGTAAATACAATTATTATACCCAATGAATACAATCACGGTGAGTATACGAATACATTGATTAAACTCCCATAACATTTTCTTGTTTACAACTGCAACCACAATCTTAGACAATTACACATACACATTGTTGAAAACAGAGTTATCAAGCTTACTGAACCTCCATCAATGGAGGTGAGATGAATTATGTAAACTGTAATTGAGTAGAGAGATGAATTGAAGAAGATTGATTGGGGAAAAGAAAGTATCTTATTCCAAGTACTATCATCCATATATATACATGTATGAGCGGTAAGTAAAATATCTAATCTACACGACTAATCCTAACTGACTCAACTAACTCTGTATATAACAATAATTAACTGGGTCCACCAATATGATTCTCTAACTAACTTAAGCAGTGCTAACTAACTGAAAGGTGTATCATCTCAACACCCCCTCTCAAGTTGGAAGTGAGGATGTCACAGCCAACTTGCTTAAGAGATGCGTGTGTTTAATTCCTGTGAGAGCCTTTGTTAGAATATCGGCCAACTGATTTATAGTAGAAATGTGGTGCAGATATATGAACCCATCTTGTAGCTTATCTCGAACAAAATGACAATCTACCTCAATATGTTTAGTTCGTTCATGAAACACTGGGTTTCGAGCAATATGGACAGCAGCTTGACTATCACAAAACACTAGAGTAGGATCAGAACACGGAATGGTCAGTTCAATCAAGAGCCTTCTAAGCCAAACCAATTCTCCAACAACTTTCCTGATGGACCTATACTCTGCTTCGGCAGATGATAATGACACAATTTCTTGCTTCTTAGATTTCCGCTGACTGATTTCCTGGAATCTGGGCATGAGGCCCAATCAGAGTCACAATAAGCCTTGAGGTCATAGTTTGGAGCATTTGACAAAAATAAACCCAAGGTAGGATCACTCTTCAAGTATCTGAGGACATGTATGGCAGCCTTGAAGTGAGGTTCTCTAGGACATTGCATAAACTGGCTTAAGTGTTGTACACTATAGGCAATGTCTAAACGTATGTTGCTGAGAAAGTTTAGCTTTCCAACTAACTTCCTATAGTGAGTAGGATTAGGTAATAATGCCCCATCTGAAGCATGCAGTTTGACAGAACTATGAAGGGGAGAAGAAACAAGAGAATATCCAAGACAATCAAAATCCTTGAGGAGATCTAATGTGAATTTTCTATGAGAAATAAGAAGGCCATTAGTCTGATAGAGAACTTCCAGTCCCAGAAAATAGTGTAATTTGCCCAAATCTTTGATCTTGAACTGAAGGTGCAAAAAAGACTTAAGGTCTTGAATTTCCTGGAGGTCATCTCCTGTGAGGATAATGTCATCCACATACACATCAACAAACACTGTTGAGGATGATGTGACTTTGTAGAATAGGGAGTAATCACTTGCTGAGTGAACAAACCTTTTGTGGAGAGAGCTTCAGTGAGTTTATCATACCATTGCCTGCTAGCCTGTTTCAAACCATATAGAGATTTCTTCAATTTACAAACCAAATCAGGACTATCAACATGTAACCCTTGTGGGACTTCCATGTAAACCTCTTCATGTAGGTCACCATGTAAGAATGCATTGTTAACATCTAATTGATAAACCCTTTTTGACAGCAATACTGAGCAATGCCCTGACTGTAATCATTTTGACCACAGGTGAAAAAGTTTTTGTGTAATCAATGCCTGCTTGTTGGGTATAGCCTTTCACCACAAGCCTTGCTTTAAATCTTTCAATACTGCCATCAGCTTTGTGTTTGATTTTGTACACCCATTTACAGCCTATGGTTTTCTTACCTGCAGGCAAATGAACTAAATTCCAAGTGTGATTAGCATGTAGAGCATCAAATTCTTGGATCATGGCTGCTTGTCAAGTAGGGTTCATGGCAGCCTCCTCATAAGAGTTGGGCTCACTGTCATGTGAAAAACTTCTCAAAGACTGTTGATTGGCACAACTAAGGGTAGTGAAAGGAATGTGGTTGCTATTGGCAAAAAGAGCATTCAAAATACTGGTGGGTCTGGTAGAAGCTTGGTCTGTTAAGGTAGGCATTGGGCAGACATAGTCTTGGAGATATGAAGGTTGGTATGTGTCCTAGTAGATCTTCTAGGTTCAGTTGTGATGTTCGGAGGAATAGGTTGGATGAAGTGTGTGGTGGCAAGAATAGGTGAGGTGGATGATGGTGTTATAGGGGCAGGAGAATTATCACTTTGTCTAGTTGGTTTAGAAGTTTCAATACCAGATAATGGTGAATACATATCTTGAGTGTGAGTAGGAACACATATAGGAGTAGTATCCCAATGAGATGGTAAGACAGACTGTGACATATAAGAGGAAGGAAAAAAAGTGACATCGAATGGAAAAACATGCTCATGGAAATGTACATCCCTAGACACATGTATCTTTTTAGTAGCTAGATTGAGAACCTTATAACCTTTTGTGTGAAAAGAGTACCCTACAAACACATGAGGCGTAGCTCTAGCTTCAAACTTATCTCTGTGAGATTTGAGAACTGTGGGATAGCATAAACAGCCAAAGGTTCTTAGGTGGGAATATGTGGGTTTCTTTTCATATAGTATCTCATAAAGGCATTTGTTTTTGAGAATGACAGAGGGTAGCCTGTTAATCAGGTAAGTGGTTGTGAGAATACAATCTCCCCAGTATGTAAGAGGTAATTTGGATTGAAACATGAGGGATCTAGCCACTTTAAGGATATATTTGTGTTTTCTTTCCACCATACCATTTTGTTGTGGTGTGTATGGACAAGATTTTTGGTGAATAATGCCTTTAGACTGGTAGAAGGTAGAGGCTTCATTGCAAGTAAATTCCAGTCCATTGTCTGACCTTATGGCCTTTATGGTGACATGGAATTGGGTTTCTATTAGTTGGACAAAAAATTTGATGATTTGTAAGGTGTTGCTTTTGTAGCTTAACAGGTGTACCAAGTTGACCTGCTGTGGTCATCAACCATGGTCAAAAAATACTTATAGTGGTCATGTGTTTCCACATGATAGGGCCCCCATGTGGACACCCAATTTTGACCTTCCCCGACAATAATTAACTTCCAAGTTTCTTAATTTTTATACGATTTAAAATAATTGACTTTATAATTCAAAATATGTTTCAAGTTAGTTTTTAAATAGTTTTGTCACCTTTTATATATTTTTAAAAAATATATGTATATTTTGAATTATATAAATATTCAAAAATCATCTCAAAAGGCTGTTTAATTAAATATTTGGTTAGTTTGCTTAGTTATTTAATAGTTTATAATTCGGAGTTAATTAGTGTTTGATAAAATTTATTTTATATATAGTCAAATTAATTGCTTTATTTCGTGAAAGTTAAGAAGCTCGTAAATTAATTATATTAACCCGTCTTATTTGACTTCTAGCCGAATCTATCCTAATTAACTAAGATTGGCTATACCCTTAATTCCCAATTGGCTATGGTTTAGACCTATATGGTCAAAACCTTAAATCCAATTCACATGTTCAACTTAAAAAGATCAATTTGGGCCTTTCTTTTTAAATTTGCCAGCATTCCCAGATCTCAACAATGCAGGCCCACTTCCAATTCCCAGCCAACTAACTCCAGCCCATTCTTCCTATTCAATTATGTACCCGTACCCGGCCCAAATCTCTTCAACAGAGGATTCCAAATCCTTCACGTTGAGAACGTCAAACAGAGGCAGCATACACGGAGATTCCATATAATTCCAAACGGCGTCCTATCTCCAAAGTTTACTGCTCAAAATACGACAAGAAACCCAGCTCCAACGATCACAAGGAAGGACGCGGCGTCAAGTAGACGGAGGCAGTACACTGTGTCTCCTCTGTCTTCTCCCATGTCCCTCTCAAATTGCAGTAGCAGCAGCACGCGTCTGTCCCTATTTCCTCTTCGGGAATGGGGTTGAAAATCTTAGTAAATTATGTTTGCCTCTAATGGTGAATTTTTTTTAAAAAAATTTGAATTGAGATGGGCCTGATGCCCATCCGAATTTGATCTTTTTTCCCCCAAAAGAATTTCGAACCCTAGTTCCTTGATATATATTTGCTCCTGTTCACTGTGGAGAAGGGGGGCGATTTTTTTTAAAAGAAATTAGTTTAGGCGAGAATAGGAATGTACTAAATGTCACTAAAGAAATCAGAGGAGAAGAAGAGATAACTAATTCTAGTCCAAGTTCCATTCCTTCATTTTTGCCTGCCACAAGTTCATTCGAGATTCCACCTAGTTCTTTGGTTTGCTGTTGGTATTCGTGGTCGTGTGGTGGAAGAGTTTGTTCTGCTCGTTTGTTGTCCAGTTCGCTGCCCAGAAAAAGGTAACGACCTCACCCTTATCTCGTTTCGTCTCATGTGTTTGTTATTTGAGTTCTTGGTGTCTTGGTACTATGTCTATCTTGAATCGATTTTAGTATTTACTCTTAGCGTGGATTCAAAAATTTTGTTGTTTCGTAATTGATGTTGTTGTTTCTCCATTTGGGTTTGTCTTGTTGTTTTCTTCTCGTCCATTTACTTGAATGTCGGTGAATTCGTACTCTTTATTTTCATCGTCTTTAAGCTACTATTGATGTTATTGGATTTTCAAGATGAGGATTGAATCTTATAACTGATTAGTATGAAAGTTGTATGTTGTT
>JAJOOR010020144.1:0-29931 GCA_036250505.1 Solanum acaule | reverse complement strand
TTAGGAGAAGGCAAATGAGATATCAGATGAGTAGTGGCAAGTTCGAAAGAAGGAGAACTACAGGTAGAACCAGCACACATTGGGAAGAAACAGTTAGCTAAGACACTTAACTCTACTATTTCTACTCATAATAACTATAGTGATCTTGCGGTGCATGATCAAACCAACAGCCAAGAAGAACAAGAAACCCACCTTCACAATTTGATACATTAGTAAAGGAAATACATCAACAAACAACATAAAGGATGATTTGAATGTAGAAGAACTAGCCAAAATTGAGGAAAATACAGTTGAGAGGTTCCAGAAGAGAGAAAGAGAGAGAAAAGCCTTAAGGACCAAACAAAATACCTCCACTATCACCGACCAAATTTACAATAAAAGTACAGTAAAAGAGAAAAATAAAAATTCAACCTAAAAAAATAAATTTAAATTATTTAACTCATATATGTCCAATTATTTTTCCCCCTTTTACTTCATCTCTACTCAAGTTGTTTATACTGTATAACATCAATATAAAGAAAATGACACTAAAATACACATAGAAAATGACTTCAGAAGCCACCATCATAACAACGAATACGCACCCTGACAATCACGATGTCTCAGGTTGGAATTATTACATGTTGGAACTTACTCAAGGGTGATGGGAACAAATGGAGAGATGTTGATGGACGATACCATCAAAAAACATTATTACTAATAGTTACTGATGCATAATAGCTTTATACAGGCAGCAAGACAAGTTTGAGTTTCTATTTATATGTTATCCGAGATATACATTACATGGATTCATATGTTGCTTCCTCTTTATAATTGACATTGCCACCTCCATTTTCTTAGTGAACTCCAATTCTCAAGGTGGAAAAAGGGGAAGATGACACACATTGATCAAACTACTCCAAACTTACAAAAATATAGGAAGATGATGAATCATGTATCTACTCATATTGATCAAACTACTCCAAATCCCCAGAAAAAGGCTAATAAGGACATAGTCCCTGAACCAGCTCCCTACACTATTATCCAATCGTTGGCTGCTCGACTAAGACAAAATTAGGCTAAAAATGATATCTCTATTTAGCTCGCGACTCCTATTATTACTACCAAGCATGTACTGCCGGCTGGAGCCACACCTACACACATAAATCAGCAACCAAATTAGGAGAAGGCAAATGAGATATCAGATGAGTAGTGGCAAGTTCGAAAGAAAGAGAACTACAGGTAGAACCAGCACACTTTGGGAAGAAACAGTCAGGTAAGACACTTAACTTTACTACTTCTACTCATAATAACTATAGTGATCTTGCGGTGCATGATCAAACCGACAGCCAAGAAGAACAAGAAACCCACCTTCACAATTTGATACATCAGTAAAGGAAATACATCAACAAACAAAATAAAAGATGATTTGAATGTAGAACAACTAGATAAAATTGAGGTAAATACAGTTGAGAGGTTTGAGAAGAGAGATAGAGAGAGAAAAGCCTTAAGGAACAAACAAAATACCTCTACTATCACCGACCAAATTTACAATAAAAGAATAGAAAAAGAGAAAAAAATAAAAATTCAACCTAAAAAAATAAATTCAAATTATTTAATTCATATATATCCAATTCTTTTTCCCCCTTTTACTTCATCTCTACTCAAGTTGTTTATACTGTTAACAACAATATAAAGAAAATGGCACTAAAATACACATAGAAAATGACTTCAGAAACAACCATCATAACAGTAGCCTGGACATGTGATTTTGCCAATGGTATGAAAATAAGGTGAGGTTTAGTAACATAAGGAAGTAAACATCTGAGATTTTGTGCAGTGGATTGTAGGATTGTTTTGAACGAATCATTTGTTGGGGTGACGAAAGATGTGGAGAAAGGGACACAATAATTAGAATTCTGGCAAATACATTCATACAACTTCCCATTAAATGATGATGTTCAAACATCTGAAAGAGCATACGAGCTCAAACATGAGTACAATAAGACTATGAGACATATTGAGAGCATAACAAAGAAGTTTAAGTATTTCATTGATACTACAATTCTACCATGTGCTTTGTAATTAGCTTGGAGGGGTTTATATCGAAAGTTAAAACAAGCTATTAACGATAGATACTAACTCAGTCAAATGCTTCTAAGTAGTAATTCCCTCAATCTCGGCTGCTGAATATGCCTAGGGTTCACGATTTTCAGCACTTTCTTCCTGTACTTTGGAATTTCAGTTGTAACTCGTGATTTGTTCCATTCTAATAACCCCAAAGTAATCAATTCCTTCTTATTCTCCTTTTCTAAACACAAAATAAAAATTCAATCAATTGACAAGAAGACTCTTTTTAGTACTAGATTATTAGTAGAGTAGTTACTTACGCTTGAGGAAGTCGGTATTAGGGAGAAAAGAATCGTAGGTATCGCCAGCTTCAGCTCTTCAGAGAAAGATGACTTAGCTTCAGCTCAGTTTTTTAGAGAAAGACGACTACATTCAACATTCAAGAGAAGAAAAAAACTATTCTTTCAAAGATAATCAGCCCATTAATATGTAATACAACTACGAGCTAGACTCCCAAAAATCAACAAAATTCGTATCAACAACACAAGAATATCAAAACCCTAAGTTAAAATTTAGACTTTCAAAGGTACACAAGAATATCAAAACCCTAAAGCTAGAATTTAGACTTTTAAAGATATAATTTCTTACCTGATAAACCCCATTCCAGCAACCCTAAAGCTTTAAGATGTGAGGCAAGTTCATCTGTGAAACATTTTGTTCAAGTTTCAACAAGAAATCTGATGGAACAGCTCTTCAACAATGAATCTATGAGGAAAATCGTGTTCTTCAGCTCTTCAATCTTCAACAAAGAATCTTTGAGGAAAATTGTGTTCTTCAGTTCTTCTTGAGAGAAAGTGTATTGTTCTTCAGTTCTTCAGCTGAAGTTTGATGGAAATTTGTGAGGGATATCGTACGTGTTCTTCAGTTCTTCTTGAGAGAAAATCGCGTTCTTTCAGTTCTTCAGCTGAAGTTTGAGGGAAATGGAAACTAATTATTTTTTCTTTAGCTGAAAATAAGTTTTAATGTTTTATTTTTTTTTGCCCAATAAAAATTGGAGGGAGAACAAGTTTTCATGTTAAAAATGTTGGTGGGAATATAATATTTTAGTGAAAACACTAAGGCCACATTTGTAATATGTTGTTTTTACAATTATAAAAATAGAACACTTTAAAAGTGTGGCCATATATGTAAATAGTTGTTGCCAATTATGACATACTGTAACAACACTTATAATGTGTAGCTTATACCATTAAAGAGTACACTTTACAAGTGTTGCTAATATTATAGAAGCTAAAGGTGAAAAACTTAGGCTACTCTTTAAAAGCGTCCCCAAAAGTATTTTAGGCAACACTTTACAAGCGTTGTCCAAATTTAGTGTGGTCGTAGGCCTAAAATGTTGTAGTGGCTTATTGACCCTTTGGAGGTTATCCACAGTTTGAGGTTCGGGCTCTACACTCCTTGTATATGCGCGACTCTTATTGGTTACTTGGGAGGCTATCCACAGTTTGAGGTCTGGGCTACGGTTTCTCCGGCTCTAGACTCACTGTGAGTTTCTCTTAATATATATAACCATTTATTGTACACGTCGGGTTTATGGGGTCCATTTGGGTTTTTACTTTAACTTGCGCACAAATGTATTTTCTAGGGTTATAAGGGTCTAGTTAGGTTTGGTTAGTTATACTTAGTTCTTTTCTGTTCTTAGTACACACATGTACATCTCTTTTAAATTCCACTTTGAACTCTGTTGTGTCTAGATTCTATCATTTCATATTGCTTTCATTTTTCCTACTCAGTTGGATTTTGGTGCCTAATAAGTACTTGTTGTTTTTGTACTCATACTACACTATGCATCATTTTCGTGATGTAGGTTCGAGCGCCAGCTACTAGCGTTGATATTCAATCTTGTTGTATCTTTAGTTTAGAGGCAAGGGCAAGCACATGGCTTTCTGGACTTACCTATCTCTATATGTGTTTGTTGGCTAGTCTTTTACTTTTTGAGACAAGCCTTGTATTTTGGGCCCACCTTTGAGACTTTTACTTTTTTTATATTAGAAGTTTTGTACTTGTGACTTCCACGTTCTAAAAGGGATCTTTTTTATATATTATTTTGGTTTGCTTCCGCCTGTTGTTCTATTTATGTTGTTAAATTGTCGCTTCCTCTTTGTTTCTACCTTATATCCATTACTTGTTGTTGTGGTTTATGGGTTGGCTTATCTACTTGTGGGTTATAGAGGTTCCACGATTACTCAAGAAATTGGGTTATGACAAGTTGGTATTAGAGCCCTAGGTTCACCGGTCTCACTTGTATAGAGCTAATACCTAGTAGAGTCCTATAGGTCGGTGTAGAGACATATGTATCCTATCTTAAGGAGGCTAGATGGTTTCTTTAGGAATGTTCTCTCATTTGTATTGCTTTTCTGCAGCGTGTGTATTATTGGTTTCATGAAATCTCACTTGTTTCATTCTTTTGCAGGATGGCTCGTACGCGCCGCTTATTGACCATGGGCAGTGGTTAGCCTCCCCAATAGTCCAGAGTCGGCATCGGACCCTAAAAAAGCTCATGTTCCAAATCAGCCAGTAGGGTCGGGCCAAGTCAACTACCACCTGCACCAGTTATAGTTGTCAATCTTGAGGCAACCATTAATCAACTTCTGACCATTCTTGAGTGTATGCAGCAGGCCGTAGTTGTAGCGACAATTGAACCAGTTCCATCTCTGTAGGGTCATCCTACAACAGAGGTACCTTAGGTTCAAGAACCATCTTGGGGTGCGCAACCCATGATTACGGTTGGAGCTATTCCGCTAAAAGAAAAAAAGATACTAGGAGTGTTCTCGAGACTTGTACCGTAGCGGTTTCTGGCGCTATTGGAGAGAACACCCATGATTTTCTCACTATTTTCCATGAGCGGCTATATACTTTGGGTTTGGTGAAGTCAAGAAGAGCTAACTTCATTGCTTACCAGCTTGATGGGACAACCAGAGGGTGGTGGTGCTCTAATCTTGAGACTAGGCCAGCTAGGTTTCCTTCTATAGCATGATCAGAGTTTTTTTAGGCCTTTATGGCTAGGTTCATTCCCCATAGTGTTAGAGATCAACTTCAGGATCATTTTTCGAGGTTGGAGCAGGGCAGCATGACTGTGTCTGAGTATGAAGCGAGGTTTCACGAGCTCTCCCGCAATGCTACTATGATTCTACTTATTGAGGAGGAGAGAGTTTGAGACTTCAGTTATAGATTGAGACCCAGGCTGTGGTCTCTGAGGGTTATTTTTTTCTTGATATAGTTGACCATGCCCACACTATTGAGTAGTTCCATCTTGAGGCCTATGGGGGCAACAACAAGAGAGATAAGTATGAGGGCAGTTATAGTGGGTCCCATTCTAGACCTAGGGACTCTTATGAGAGACCCTAACAACGGTTTCACCAGGGTTAGTCCAGTTGGCCTATTTAGGCCTCACTACGGGCTTTAGAGCATGAATGATATAGTTAGGGTGATGTGGTCCCGAGTCAAGGTTGAGATGGTTCAAAGTTAGGTGCTTCAGGCCGTAGTGGCTGATACTTTATGTGTCGATCTTCATAAGGTTTTTATGACTGTGGGGAGCTTGATCATTGGTTTAGAGATTTCTCTTTGTGCAAGCGGATTACACTAGCACCACAGGCAGTTCCACCCACATCACCTCTAGTTAGATGTAGAGACCAGGGCGAAGACCGTCATGGTAGTCATTAGGGTACACGAGAGGGTTGATAAACGCTCAACCACACCTCATCCAATACTAGGTGTAGGCGATCGTAATCTAGTATAAAACCCAATGAAGAGTTGGGGTCGAACCCACAGGGAGTGGTACAAGTTCGAATTAGGTTAAGAAGTTATAAACGTGATCTAATTAGTTGTAGGAATAGAAACTGTCAAAAACATTTATACAAATTGAAGGGGTGACACAAATGTCAGATAGGGAGATTGGTTTGTCAATTAGGAACTAAAACAATTTCGTAAACAGGGGAAACAACAAGTAGAGAGGAATTCTTGGCGATATGATCGATTATAGGCTAATTTTGCTATATGGATAATTGTAATTTACTTAACAATTGCTAAATCTCAGTGGTTAGGCTAGACTATAGATGCAATAGTTTTCTCTCGAACAACTATTACGATTCAGGTGAGTTCTTTCGAACCTCGACAAGCTTAACACTAGAAACAACCCAAAACCTTAATTTATCTACTCTCTTGAGCTAGATAGGTAGGAATGAGTTAAGATTCACTCTCTTGAGCTGAACCCACAATAACCCAATCACTACAACCATCAATCGATAGCTTTGATTCTATAACCTCTCTCTCGAGAGCAAGCCCAAAACACTAAGTTAGAACTGCATTGGCAACTACAATTCATAAATTAACACTCAACTATCAATTAAACCCACTTTAAAATAGCATTTAGATTAGTAAACAACAATACTCATAAGCTAATTAAGAAAATAATCACATGATCACACCCCGAGAATTGGGGTTTTAGCGACACATCATAGACGAGAAGAAATCAATACCAATTAAGTTTGTAACACTCCGAAAAATAGTAGGTTAAACTAGAGCCTAAATGTAAGGGTTAAAAATCATAAAATGACTCCTCGTAGATTAGTAGACCACTAGACATGAAATGCAGGCTATAAGAGTCAAGGCCAAAGGGCAAGTACCAAGGCAAAGGGGCCAAGCCAAAGCCAAAGGCCAAGACTGCCCCTAGCTTGGAGCATACTTCCTCAACTTCACGGCCATCACCATGGCCAGTGGTCTTGACCACAGCTCGTGGGAGGCCTCGTGGAGTTGTCTTGGCCATTGAGGAGTAGCCACAAAGTGGCCTAGCTACTGCCTCAAGGTCCACGAGAGGGACCACAACTAGTGGTCTTGACCACGACTCGTGGAGCCCTTCGTGAAGATGCCTTGGGCAAGTGAGCTTAAGGCCCCAGGTAGCATTGCTACTGCCTCAAGGATAACGAGAGGGACCACGGTTCGTGGTCTTGACCACGGCTCATGAAGCTCCTAGTGGGAATGCCTTGGGCTTGTGAGCTTGTGGCACCAAGTGCCTAGCTACTGCCCCAACTTCACGAGTGGGACCACGGATTGTGGTCCTCACCACAGCTCATGAAGGTGGCTCATGACACCTGGGTGTGGTCACTTAATGAAGGTTAGTTAAGTCTTTTCCTTTTCAAGTCAAATTAAAGTGAGGTCGTTTTGGGTATTTTGAAGGGTACTATATAAGTTGTTTTTAAGTCAAAATTCCCTAAACTAAGTCACTTTTCACAAACAGCCAAATCAAATCAAAAGTTCATCTCCCTCACAATATTTCTCTCTCTAAGAAACCCAAAGAAGAAGAAGAGGAGAAATGGAGCTTGGGTTTGAAGGAAATCAAAGCTTTTTCCTCAATTTCTTTGAAGAATCATCCTAAGGTATAAAGGCTTTTCATCTATAGGTAGCTTTCACCCATAGAGTCCCTTCAAAACTAGATTTCAAAGTTTACAATTTCCCCAAATTCTAGGGTTTTACTCCAATGTCATGGGTTCTCTTCTAAAACGTTTTCAATGATTGTTTTATGATGAATTATGATTTAATTGATGAATTATGATAACTATTTTATGAGTTATGTTGAATGAAGGGTAAGATACTCCTTCATGCATGTAAATTCAATTCAACACTAAACATGAAATTTTGGGAAATAATGCTTAGCACCGAGTGGATATGGAGTATGAAGTAGAGGCCCTCCCGTCAATTTAAAAGGCCTGGTCATCTAAAGTAGTCTCATGAGATGGAAGCTCCCCCGTCAATACAATAGGTTTGGGGTTTCTAGAAGTAATCTCCCTATCCCGTGACTATGTGACCACATAGGTCTTTAGCTAGTGGATCCACTTAAAAGCTAATACATTTAGTTCTACCTTAGGCAAGTAGGACATCTCTTTTCGGTGTGGGACATGACACCGGATTCCACGTAGCTCACATGGTCTATGTCGGTTAAGGCTATTTTCCCTACATGACAAGAATATGAATATGACAAGAACATGAACATGAACTATACCTATGACTTCTCAAGAAGTTCTACTTAGTATGAGTGGGGGTATGGGACTTCACTTATGCATTGCACAAGAAGTCTTTGGAAACGGGTTATGGTGTGGTTTTCTTATGCTATGAAGATATATGAATTTATTCATGTATGATATGGATTGTTGCTAAGAGTGGCTTTCCTTGTTACAAGTTAGTGAACATGAATGTTTCCTTGTCTATGAGTATTGGCTATAGATGAGGTCAGGGTATGATATGTATGATCAGGGTGGCCTAAAAGTGATACTTATTATTAGATGGGATTATGGGATCTTGTCTATACATTGCACAAGTATAGCTTAGGGTTGCTTACGAATTGGTTTGACTTATGTAGTTACACTATTGTGCATGATGACTCTTAAAATGATATAGTGCATGGTTTCAACTAAAATGTCCCTTTTTGCATGTTTTAAGGATTTTTATGCATGGTTTCCATACTTAGTGCAATTTTGTACTAACCCATATTTTCTACATTTTTCTATAAGTGTAGGTCCCGGTTGTTGAGGTGTGCTTCTTTCTTGATCAAAGCTTGGATTGACTATTATCCACGCTTTTTGTGAGTCCTCATGGTTCGAGGGAAAAAGTTGTTGATTCTAGTTTCTTTCTTACTTTCTCTTTGAGACTATGTTGTAAAAGGTTGTGACCCTTATAGATATTCGATTGTATTAAATGGTTTAATGAGACAATGTCTAGACTTCCATTTGGTTTTTATGAAAATACTTCGATTGTAAAAAAGTTTTAATTCTGCATCATTTTTATTACTTATGTTTATGATATGCTAAGGGCTTGTATGAGACCCCTTCGGGGTCAAGTACGCCGTGTAACATCTAAGGGGTACCCCTGGGTCATGACAATGTTCTCCATAATCTGGGTAGTGCAATCCAAGTCTGTACAATGATCCACAATGTTCAAAATCAAAAACCCACTTCGAAATCTCTATGAAAACTCTTTCAACAAGGTTCTAAAATGGAGAGAAATACTCAGGAAAAATACTGGAGCTAAAAAGATTCTTTCCAAAGATGCAGAACTCCTTTCTTTCTTTTTGAAATTTAATTTATAGTTTCCCAAATTTTGGCATGCAAGGCCATTTGGCGAGGTAAGTCGAGGGTCTCCGACCAAGTCGGTGATGCGCCAATTGATTTATTCCATCGCTGGTGTTCTATGGTTCTTTGTCCTCAGGGTTTTGTGACTTTAGGCGATCCCAATTGGTGTTGCCGATCCGTTTGTCAGTTCCTCTAATGTCCAAATCCATCGCCAACTTGGCTTCTCCCCAGGGTTGGCAATCTGGAACTTTAGGCGAGCTGAATTTCCGCTCGGCGAGTCGCCGAGTGGCTTTGGCAATTCTCAGCTTTTGCTATCTTCAACCTTGTTCAAGTTTTTAGCTTGTTTTCACTCAGTAATGTCCTTGCCTTGCTCCTTTTTGCCTTATTTGCTGCAAATCAACATTTTAATATCAGTTCGGAGCACAAATTAGGCATTTGAGGACGATAAACTATCAAAATAAAGCCCTAAATGAGTCGAAATCTCAGACTTATCAACACCCCCAGCTTAAACATTCGTTTGTCCTCAAGTAAACTCAAGTTCAATCAGTTCAACAAGGATGTCTACGAATAGTGCTACTCAAGACTCAACATACATGCACACAATAGGTTCAAACTACACATGCAATATTCAATTGTGCACTCTATGTTTCAAATTGTGACTAATCGTCATCAAATGGACTTAAGCGCACAATGCTTGTTTCAAATGCAGGCTCAAGCTCAATAAAAGCATTCGAATGCCCTCACAACAAAAGTGATCCCATCTTCACACAAAGAGCATCAAAATTTTCAGAATGTAGGAACCTCAAACAACTCTCCCTCTCTAAAAAATAAACACATGCATGATCAATTCCCATACGCTTGCCCATATTTTCCAATCAACAAGATTATAAGCTCGTTCAAGATCACAAAGGTCTTTCAAGGGTTGTAATGGGGCTGAAGGTAATGGTATGATCATTTAGGCTTAGTGACTTCTATCTTCATGGAGCATGACCTGCAGTTCAATCTTTCACCTTTTCTATAACACTTTTTTATTCTCAAAATTACACCGTATTATTTCAATCAAACTTCATTGGATACCCCATTTCATTTTCTCATTGCTCACACTTTATTTCAATAATTCTTTTCTTTTCCAATCTTTTTCTTCTTTTCATTTCTCTCATTTTCTTTTCTTTTTTATATGGAGGGGTGTACGCTCAAATTACACCTCCCTATAGAAGCATAAGCGATCGTTATCAAGTAAAGAACCCAACTTGTAGGTTGGGGTCGATCCCACGAGGAAAATGGTTTAGACTTAACTTTAACCAACAATTATATTTGTTTAGTCAAATTACTTCCAGAAACAAGTAAATAAAGGGGGGAGGGGGTTTGTGGAACAAATTGTAAGTAATCAGTAAACAAAAGTCAATTTCGGTTGTTATCAAGATGAGATAATTAACTAGGGTATACGTGTTCCCCACAAGCTCATAACACAGTAATCCTAGTAATAGCAATCCTTTCCTAGTGTACTACATGCAAAGTGATAAGTTAGGTATCTCTAAATCCTTGGTCCGGCTTGTAGAGAATTTCACCCCGCACCTTGGTCCGGCTACGTGTGTATAACTTACTAACCCTTTCTTTTACCTCATATTAGACATCACATCGATGTTTGGCTTAATTATTATTTCGCACCAATCGACACTAGCTTATTAGATAGTATCACACTAAATCTATGTTGATAATTCTTTTCTTGTTGATTACCTCCTTTGTCCGGCAAGTAGCAACAAGGCGAGTTCTAACGCGTGCACTCGTTAAAAAGACTTCTAGACGAAAGAATTATCAATGCATGCAACAACACTATTCAAGAATTGCTTAGTTACTATTCATACTTTGTTAATCGCTAATGGTTCCCACAACCCTAATTGTGGAGTTTAGTTACCAATATTCATATGAACACAATTCATTGTTTTAGATGAAAGAATTATGAACTTACGTAAGAAGAATAATAAACCTAAAAAATTCAACTTGAATTGCAACACCAAATTCTTCAAAACGAACTTAAGAAATTAATAATTGCTAGGTTTGCAAGAATAATCACCCAAGTCACAAAATAGAACTAAAGTAATAATGTCTAACCCCAAAAAATGAGGTTTACATGCCCTATTTATAAAAAAAAAGTCCTAAATTAAAAGGGAAACAAAATAAGGAAAGTTTGTTTAGGCACGCGTCTTTATTCCACGAGACTGACTCATGGACTGTCAATGGATCTACGGTCCGTGAGTCCCTTCCGTCAGCCAGGACTTAGAAAACTTTTCAACTTCCAAAAATCAGCTTCTCTGAAGCAAAAGACGGAACTGCAGTACGGACCGTAGATCGATCTACGGTTCGTCAATCCCTCTCCGTAGCTCCACACTTAGAATCTTCAAACATCAGGTACTGGAACCCTCGCAGTATCATTCTAGGGATCAGCAGGACGGTCCGTAGATCGGCCACCGTGGTTCTACACTTGGTCAGATTTCCCTAATTTGCCTAGCCTGCTGATCTACGGTCACCATCTACGGAGCGTCAATGGACCTACGGTCCGTAGACCACCTCTGTAGATGCCTTATTCTGCATTTCTTTCAGCTGTCTCTTTACGTCCGCACCTAAACATCTTTCCTGCAAAACATGATAAAAACACATAAAAACCAATATAAAAAGGCCCTAGACACACACAACTCTTAAGTGAAATGTATTAAAATTACTGTAAACTCACGGTATATTAACACCCTCAACTTAAATTCGTTGTTTGTCCTCAAGCGACGCACTAAGACTCTAAACGACACTTGTATAGAAGCAAGCATGTCAAGCACAAGCAATCACATGGCTTTCTCCCCCGACTCTCTTCTCTTAGACTCAACAAGCTAACTTGTGCGGATCACAACATGACAAAGATCGACCAACCAACACACAACATACACTATTTTACTATCACCAAGGTACCAACTTTTCGACAATGTAACTAGTGCCCTTACCTCAATCGAAACCTCTTTTTCACACAATGAATATGAATTTGAGTACGAGGATTTATTCAACACTCTCACTCAGAAGTAACTTCAAGTACAGTTAATGCTCAATACCATAGGCTTGCCCTTATTTTCACTGCGTAGACTCTCCAAACTAGATTCTAGGATCACTATAGGACTTTCTTGGCTTGTAACGTAGGCTCAGGGTCAGGTGTGGTACATTTCGGTCTTCTTAGTGACTTTCTGCCCTCCTTGACATTATACTAGGATTTCTACCTCTTTTTGCCCTATTTTTGACATCCTACCGTTTTACCTTCTTTCCCTTGATTTTCTTCAACCATGGATGTGACTTTAGACGTTGTCGCTCTTTATCTTTCACTTTCATCTTTTTCTTGTGTTTTATTCTTTTCTTTAGCTTTCAACAAGTCACATCCTTTACTCTCTTTTCTTTTTCTCTTTTTCTCTTTTTCAACATCAAACTCTTTTCGTACCCATTTTTCTTTCGGTTTCTTTCTTTCACAGTCACCCTCAACTTATGGGTTTTCTATTGGTTGAGGTGCACAATACCCTATGTCGGATCAGGGCCAAGATTGAAGTTGCCTTTCACATTAGCCACCCTTAACTTAGGCTTTTGGCCTAAGTCTAGGTGCACATGTCCAAGGAGGGACTGGGGCTAACATAATAGATTATGGGAAAATGAGTTAGAGGCTTAAAAAAAATGGTCTCATTTAGGCTCAAAGCATTTGGATCAAAGGGAGCATTTAGTTCATTTGGTTGGATTCGCTTTTAGGCAATTTGTGGACTTATCAGAACAAGGGCCTATGATCACTTCCTAGCCTTTAGAGTAGATTGTCTTAGCAGGACTAACCGAGCAAGTTCTAGATTGGCACAAAACTGTTTGAATCAATCAATTATTCTCACACACTCTTGGCACATAGTTTCATTATCAGATTATCAAATTACCCAGTTTAAGTTTTAGCTTAAGTCATGCCATCAAGTTGATTTATTATCGTGTCATACTCAGAGCCAACACATTCATCTTATCTTAGCCTACAAATTCTAGCACACATCACAAAATTTGGATGGTTACCATTTTTCATAAGCCATCATGCTTCATTATTTTTCATGCTTCTACACATACGATCCTAACATGTGCCGGTTGAATAGAAATTAAACAGTCTCTTGGGGAAAAAGAACACAGGCAAGAAAACCCCAAGAGAGGATTATGAGTTGGGTTACTCAGATTTCACCCTATCACTTACAATCCATTTACCCCACCCCCAACAAAAACGGTGCAATTGTCCCCAAACCTGAGGCGCATAGCGCCGATGAACAATCAACAAGTGGGTGGGTCCGGTTTCACAGATCAGACATAATTAAGGTTTGGATCCAGAAGACCCCGTCTACAGTCCGTGGATCAATCTACGGTCTGTAGATTGGGACCGTAGATGACATTCTAACTTGGAAAATATCATAACTTACCTGGGATCTACGGACACTATTGACGATCCGTGGATTGAACCATGGGCCGCCAATGGGGTCCGTAGACCACTACACCAGACCGTTTTCCTGTAGATTCTGCTTTTCGCCCCTGCACATGTAGCAACCATTAGCACGTTCTTTTTACATTTTCTTGACACTTTTTAGACACGGACCCTATGCTATGTCTAGCCAACACTAAAACAAAAGTAAAACAACTATCTAAATAAGTGCAGATAAGCAACTAAACAAAGAAAATTACTAAACGGAAAACAAAAACCTATTGTTGGCTAGATTTTACATCTTGGGTTGCCTCCCAAGCAGCGGTTGATTTAACGTCGCGGCATGACACAGGCCTCTTGATTACTCAAACTTCATCAAGATGATAGGCTTCAACAACTTCTTGAATAGTTTCTGCGTTTCCCAAATAGATCTTGATTGTTAGCCCATTAACCATGAACCTTGTTCCTTCACTATTTTCAAGTTCAACCGCTCCATGGGGAAGCACTTTTGTGAGCAAAAATGGCCCTGTCCATTTGGATTTGAGTTTGCCCGGAAACAAGCACCTAGAGTTGAATAGAAGCACAAGATCACCCACAACGAATTCTCGTTTTTCAATTCTTTGATCATGATACCTCTTCATCTTCTCCTTGTACAAGGCTGAACTTTCATAAGCTTTTAGGCGAAATTCATCAAGCATATTCAAGTCATTCATTCTTTGATTAGATGCGGCACCCCAATCCAAATTTAGCTTCTTCATTGCCCACAAAGCCTTATGCTCTAGCTCTACCGGTAAATGGCAAGACTTCCCATATACAAGTTGGTAAGGAGACATACCTATGGGGGTCTTGTATGCAGTGCGATAGGCCCATAGAGCATCATCAAGCTTCCTTAACCAATCCGTTCTATTAGCATTCACAGTCTTCGCCAAAATCTGTTTGATCGCTCTGTTGGACACTTCAACTTGCCCACTAGTCTGTGGATGGTAAGGAGTGGCTACATTGTGGCGGATACCATACTTCTCAAGTAGTGCCTTAAAGAACTTATTACAAAAGTGGGAGCCTCCATCACTGATAATCGCCCTCGGTGTACCAAATCTGGAGAAGATATTCTTTTTTAATAATGCGGTGACACTTTTACCTTCATTGTTGAGGAACGCAACTTCTTCCACCCACTTCGATACATAATCAACCGCAACAAGAATATACTTCATCCTATGTGAACTCACAAATGGACCCATAAAATCAATGCCCCATACATCAAACAACTCTATCACCAATATAGGATTCATAAGAAGCTCTTGCCTTTTTGAAATCCCTCCTTCTCTTTGGCAACGATGACAAGACTTGGCGAAATCACGAGCATCTTGGTGGATGGTAGGCCAGTAGTACCCACACTGCAAAATCTTATGCACAGTCCGAATACCACTATGATGACCCTTCCACTTTATTGAGAATGCGTGCAAGCATGTCTTCCGTGCGAAAGTTCTTCGGGTCAGTCTTTTGCTCTTTTGGCTTTCGTTCATAGGGTGGAACGGATATTTCCTTGTCACCATCCCGTTCCTTCCAATTAGCACTACGATCGCGCCATTCTCTGTCACGGTCTCTGCATCCATCATCCCTTTCTCTATTCCAACTTGGATTCCCGCTCGGCCTTGGATAGCTCGGATGGAAACCACTTCCTTGATTGGCAAGAAAATTCACTTCCTCATTATATAGAGCCTTGAAGTATGCTTCCTTAGGGTTTGCTCCACTAAGAACAACATCATTTACACTCTTCAACCCGCTACCCATCATATTTTTTGACAAAATATCCAACTGGGTCATCATTTAGGCCATATTTTGGTCTCGCTCTTGATCCTTCTCAATCTACTCTTTTGTCATTCTAAAAGTTAGAGGAGACACTTGGTCCTCTCGAGTATACCATGCTCTGTTAATTTTGGTCATCCCATTGAGGAGATTAGATGTTATTTCAAAAGGCTGCTGCATTATACCCCCTGGAACAAGTTGATCAGCAACACCTTTGTTCACCGAGTCAAGACTGATATAGAAGTGTTGTAACAACACATCATTTGGACGTCTGTGATTCGGACATTGAAGTAACAACTTCTGAAATCTCAGCCATGTCTCATGGATTGGTTCACCCTTCAAACGTTTGAATCCTTGAATGCTATCTCTTAATGTCATCATTCTTGAAGGAAGAAAGAACCTTACAAAGAATGCCACGGTAAGTTCATCCCAAGTAGTAATGGAGTTCCTCGGTAGATCAGCTAACCACTTGGTAGCTTCACCTATCAAAGAAAAGGGGAACAACCGTAGACGGACTGATTTGTTGAGAGATGTTCTTAAATGAGAACGGACTACATACATCTACAAAATTCTGAATATGCTCATGGGGATCCTCATGAGCTACCCCTCCATATATTCTTTTTATTTGCAAGGGTTGCAACATCGTGCTAGTCACTTTTAAGATAGTATTTCCCTCAACAGGAGGTAGACGTATAACACCAACACCACCCAATTGAATTGGGTCAGTAACATCATTCTGATTTTTGATGTCATATTGGTGGCCCATTTGGCTATTGTTACTTCCATTCACACTCATCTCGTCCTCTGTTCAAATACAACCAACACAAACACAAAACAAAGTAAGTCGACTCAACTACAACACAAAAAGATCACAATCTAAACTTCAATAACAGAATTCTAAACACCACTCCCCAGTAGCAGCGCCATTCTTGATAAACACTCAACTACACCTCATCCAATACTAGGTGTAGGTGATCGTACTCTGGTATAAAACCCAACGAAGAGTTGGGGTCGAACCCACAGGGAGCGATACAAGTTTGAATTCAGTTAAAAAGTTATAAATGTGATCTAATCGGTTGAAGGAATAAAAATTATCGAAAACATTTATATAAATTGAAGGGGTGACACAAATGTCAGATGGGGAGATTGGTTTGTCAATTAGCAACTAAAACAATTTGGAAAATAGGGGAAACAATAAGTAGAGACAAATTCTTAGGGATGTGATCGATTATAGGCTAATTTCGCTATATGGGTAATTGTAATTTACTTAACAATTTCTATATCTCAGTCAGTAGGCTAGACTACAGATGCAATAGCTTTCTATCAAACAACTATTACGATTCAACCGAGTTCTCTCGAACCTCGACAAGATTAACACTATAATCAACCCAAAACCTTAATTTATCTACTCTCTCGAGCTAGATAGGTAGGAATTAGTTAGGATTCACTCTCTCAAGTTGAACCCACAACAACCCAATCACTACAATCATCAATCGATAACTTTGGTTCTAAAACATCTCTCTCTCGAGCAAGCCCAAAACACTAAGTTAGAACTGCATTTGCAACTACAATTCATAAATTAACACTCAACTATCAATTAAACATACTTTAAAACAACATTTAGATTAGTAAACAACAATACCCATAAGCTAATTAAGCAAATAATCACATGATCACACCCCAAGAATTGGGGTTTTAGCCACAAATCATAAAATAGAAGAAATCAATACAATTATGTTCTCCATATTCTGGGTAGTGCAATCCAAGTCTTTACAATGATCCACAATGTTCAAACTCGAAAACCCACTTTGAAATGTCTATGAAAACTCCTTCAACAAGGTTCTACAATGGAGAGAAATACTCCGGAAAAATATTGGAGCTAAAAAATTCTTTCCAAAGATGCAAAACTCCTTTCTTTCTTTTTGATATTTAATTTAAAGTTTCCCAAATTTTGGCATGCAGGGTCATTTGGCGAGGTATGTCGAGGGTCGCCGACCAAGCCGGTGACGCGCCAATTGATTCATTCCATCGTTGGTGTTCCATGGTATTTTGTCCTTAGGGTTCTGTGACTTTAGGCGATCCCAGTTGGTGTCACTGATCCGTTCGGCAGTTTGCCGAATGTCCAAATCCATCACCAACTTGGCTTCTCCCAGGGTTGGAACTTTAGGCGAGCTTATTTGCAACTCAGCGACTCACCAAGTGGCTTTGGTGATTCTCAGCTTTTGCTATCTTTAGCCTTGTTCAAGTTTTTAGCTCCTTTTTGCCTAGTAATGTCCTTGCCTTTCTCTTTTTTGCCTTCTTTGCTGCAAATCAACATTTTAACATCAGTTCGGAGCATAAATTAGTCATTTGAGGACGATAAACTATCAAAACAAAACCCTAAATGAGTCGATATCTTGAACTCATCAGTGGTCCCCGAAGAGGTAGGTCATGTTGTAGCTCAGATTTTCATTGTAGGGTGGACAGATGCACTTGTATGAAGTTTCAGCGAGGGTGGAGGTTGAGGCATCAGATGCATTGATCACATGTACAATTCTATTATGTCATCAACCCGCCTCGACTTTATTTGATTCAGGCTCTACCTTTTCATATGTACATGTATATTACACTTTCCATTTGAGTATGACATCAGAGCCTTATACAACATCGTTACGTGTGTCACCCCTATGGGTGAGTCTTTAGAAGTGGATCAGGTGTTTCAATCTTGTTTGGTGACTATCTAGGGGCATGACACCTGGGGCTGACCTTATATTACTTGATATTCTGGACTTTTATGGATTTTTAGGCATGGACAAGTTATCCCCACACCGAGGTCTTAGATTTCTCTTCTAAGACCATTACCTTAGCCATGCCTTATATTCCCTCGGTGGTGTGGTAGGGCTCTTATAGTCATACACCGGTTGGAGTTATCTCTTATATTCGGGCTAATAGGTTAGTGGCTAGCGGATGTCTATCTTATTTGTCCTATGTGCGGGATGTGAGTAAAGAGGTTCCTTCAGTTGAGTCGGTTCCTATTGTCCGTGAGTTTGTGGTTGTATTTCCTACCAACCTATTGATAACTCTCAAATCACCCTCCAAAACTAATACAGAGAGTGAGCGGTCGTTGTCAATAAAAATATTCACTAAGAGTTGGGGTCGAATCCCACATGGAACAATATACCGACAGTTGAAAAGATAAAGGTTAACTAGATACTAGTTTGAATCTAAACATGCAATGTACAAAACTATCAAATAAAAGGCAATTTTTCTAACTATAACAAGAACGGGGTCCAAGACTATATCAAACAAGGGATGTATGAGAATTGGGAAAATTCAAGATTTAATTAACACTAAATGATCCATTAAAATTTAATCCATGCTCATTCAATTATAGATAGGCTGGATCATCGAAAGTCAACCCTCATCTGATTTCAGCCTCAAAGGGTTATATCACGATATCTTCTTTCGATCTTAGTCGCACCAACACTAAACAATCCATGACCTTTGTCTAAACCTCTATTTCTAGAAATTTTATCATTAAACTATGCAAACCTAAATTATCTCCTTTCGGTCTCAAATCTAGGAATCAAATTCAAAACATGATCATCAAACTTATTCTCCACTTCACAAATTTTATTTTGAAGCAACCCACGAAGATCTGAAGCTAGGATGAAAACATGCACTCTTAACCAATATATTCAAACATGAAAACTAGATTGAACTATTTCATGAAAACAAACATGGAAATGAAAAATTACAAAAGCAATAGATCAATCAATCAAATGCCCAAATAGCTTTGTATATTGCTAGCACAAAAGCCCTAATATCATACACACAATCACATCCACATTCCTAGCAATTAAGAACAAGAAAATGAATATGGGTAAAAGGAATTTACTAAGATACACAATCTCTAAATCCACAAATGAAATGTGAGACAACTTGCCTTCAATGTCTCAACCCCAAAAATTAAGAACAATATGAAATTCTCTCTAAAACTAAAAAAGATGAGTTTTTATCTCTCTACAATATTCTATCTCTAATAATTCATAGATCCTGAATCATACTCCACTCTAGCCTTATTTTCTGAATTTGGGTCCAATGCTTGAGAATTTACAATTCTACCGCTATTTGGATAGGCGGGCATCGCTTAAGTAGAGTGGAGTTCACAAAAGCGAACATCACAAAAGCGACCTTTGAGTTGCAAAAGCGACTCCGCCATTTTAACTTCCTTCGCAAAATTGAACACCCCCTGGTTACTTATGCAACCATTTGATTTGTTGACTTGTTCGTTTAAGTGAACCTTCTTCCGCAAGTGCGAGATCTAAGGCTTTTTTCTGCCAGGTTTTGCTTTTTCCCAATTTTGTGCATAATTTTCCATTCCAGCAACAAACAGCTGAAATTAACACAATTAAAATGATAGTTATCATCTTTCTCTCCTTTGAGTGCCACAAAATCATAAGAAAAGAGCATCAAATGAGTGCCAATTCACCAGTCATCAACTATCTGGCCAACCCTAGAGCGTTATATTGATTTTCCTATTGACCTTGAGCCGGGTTCTTACCCCATTTCTCTTTCACCTTATCGGATGGCTTCTGACTAGTGTATCACCTTGAGGTGCCCCCATCCTCTTTGTGAATAAGAATGGTGGCATCATGTGGATGTGTATTGACTACAAGAAGTTGAATAAGGTGATGGTGAAGAACCGTTACCCCATGACTCGTTTTAATGATTTATTTAAGCAGCTCTAGGGTGCCACAGTTTTTTCTTAGATTGATTTGAGATTCGGTTACCATCAGCTGAATATTAGGGTAGTAAACATCTTTAAGACCATATTTAGGACTCATTATGGCCACTATGAGTTCCTTGTGATGTCTTTTAGGTTGACTAATGCCCCTGCCACCTTTATGTAACACCTCAGAAATTGACAATTTAGTCGGAAATAAAATGTTGCAAAAAAGTTGTTAGTTCCAATCTGTACGAGCATACCTGTGTTTAATAGAATGACCTATGGTATGTAGATGGTGGTCATATAAAGGGTCCTGGAAAAATGGAAAATGACAATTCCCATATGAGCTCCTACAAGTCTATAGGAAGTTCCCATAGATGGTGTTCTAGACTTTGTGGAAAATTGATAGAAAATTGGTTTTACGGTTAGGAATATGGACAAGGTCTTGTGGTCCATAGCCCAGGGTTCGTGGAATGGTGTTGGACTTCAAGAATTTATGAGATCTAGGATTCCACGAGAGGGGGACTACGGGCGATAGAAGGTTCCATGACCCGTTGGAATTGATCCATGGAAATGGATCCAAATGTTTCTCTCCATTACTTGTTCTATGGATGACCAAAACAGTCTGTAGAAGTTTGTACGGACCATAGGTCAGTCCGTAGATAGTTTTTGTCCTTTTTGTTAAGGGTTATTTTGGTCTTTTCCTATCCTTTTAACTCCTAAAATGTGTAATTTCTAACATAATCTAAGGACCTTTAATTTATTTTACTCCACAAAAACTACCCATTCCCTCTCATTCAGTCAAAACTTCAAAAGCTCCTAAGTCTTCTTCTATAAATTATCTCCAAATCTCTCAAGGAAGATTGTAGGGTTCTTCAAGTTCCATGTTTTCTTACAATTCTAAGGCTTAGATTCATCAAGTATGTGGGAGATTCATCAATGGATCCCTTTACATCTATTGAGTCCCAAGAAATTCTCATTTTCTCTTTTAAGTTGCCACCCAAATTCTAGGGTTTTGTATGTCTTCATGAATTCACTTATTTATGATTCAATTGACTATATTTGATCTTATTATGTATGAATTGATTCAAAGTACATGTTTTTAATAATTTTCATATGAACCCATGCTATATGCCTATTTTATGATCATGAATTGAGCTTTGAAACTATGCATGCATGTGGCATTGTAGAGACTATAACTCTAGGGTTCTTTCAAATAAAGTATCTCATAATTTTATGAAATCAAGTTGCTTTCGATTGAAGTATTCTTATTATGAAAAGGTTATCATGATTCTAGGTTGCTGCTGATTGAACTATTATCTATCTATGTTCTATGATGCTTGGCCACATGACATAAATGACACCTAGACATGCCATCAATGCTTTTGATTAGTTTTCTATCGAAGGTCTCAATTAGCATGGTTTCTTGAATGCCATCAATGATTGTGAAACAAATTTATTTAAATAAATTTCACTAGTAGTATGGTAGTTTAGCATGACATCTATGACTAAAGGCCTCATAAAGCTATTAAGAGATCATGATTTCTATAGGAACTATTCTTATGGTTTATACTTCTTTATGATTGAGTTGGTGTTACTAGATTCTCATCATTTCAAAGACTAAAAAAATATGATTATGATGTTATGCTTTATTATTTTTTTTGGGAGTTTACTTAGCACAGGGTGGATTAGGGCAATTCCCAAAGTCCTTGAATTATGTCCCCCCACAGGATGTCCCAATTGAATAATTAGATTGTAGATCCACCTAAGATTTAGAACCTAGTTCTTACCTTGGCAATTGGGACACTCTCTTTTTTAGTGTGAGAGGAGAACACTGAATTCCATTTTATAGCTCACATGTAGGGGTGTCAAATTGGCGGGTTGGGTTGAAATTGAAGATATTAAAATGGGTTGAAATAGAAATCGGGTTGGGTCTTGACCCGCTCAAGTTTAGTTTGGGCTCAAATGGGTTGGGTTCAAATGGGCTAAAAAATGGGCTGGGTCTTGACTCGCCCAATTTAACCCGATTAATCTCAATAATTTTAAAGTGATATTTAACTTTTATAATCACAATGAGAAGTTCAGCTCAAGATTTTTTTTTAAAAAAAAAGTAACAAAGTGATAGATAAATCCTAAAAGATGTTAAATAGATAATAATTCATACCTTTAATATAGGAACATATCTTAGTAAAGATTTTTAAAACGGGCTGAAATTGGAGATTGAATTGGGCTCAATTGAGGATTCTCTTAAAATAGGTTGAGATTGAACTCAATTCAAATTATCTTGAGCCCAACCCTTAAAATTCTGGGCGGGTTACCTATGTTTGGGTTCTTTTTTTACACCCCTACTCACATGGTATATGTTGGTGAATGGTAAATATCCCACAAAAGATATGATTTTTTTACTTAGTGTATTTTTTATACATAAGTCATGACTTTTATATTGCATTGACCTTTTATGATTTATGAATTAAGCTTACCCAATTAGTATAACTTTACTTGGTCATGCATTTTCATGCTTTCAAACTTATCACGTTTCATGTTATGTTTATGCATTTTCCCCATATTCAGTAATTCCAAGTACTGATGTGTATATCTTTTATGCTTATATTGTTTCATAATATAGGATTCGACATTCTTTCATCCGACCGTGGCTAATTGGATTAATCAAATTGATTAGAAGTTTGGTGAGTCCTAATGGTTCGAGGCCATGACCACTATATCAACTTTATGTTCTTTCAATCATTTTAGTTTTCAGACTATTTTGTGATCTAAGAGTTTTTTCCTAGCTACATCTATGATTAGTAGAGGCTTATGTCATACTTAGTATACGTTTTCCGTATTTTCAGTGTTATATTCAAATTCTTTTATGTTGAGATAGTATTTTGAAACTGTATCTAGCTTTATGTTTCATTTCATTTCCTACTTTGTTTATCATAGTGCCATGCTTATGTCGAGTGACTTGTTTAGGGTCTTTTGGGATCCTATTCTTCATGTCACATATAGGGGTAGTTTGGGTTGTGGCAATCTTGGTATTTAGAGCATCAGGTTTTAAAGGTTCTAGGAAATATCACAAGCCGCATTCAGTAAAGTCTTATTCATGAGTGTGAAGTGCGCCACATTTATGAATAGGAGGCTACAAGACGTTTTGTAAACTTCACTTATTTTATATCATGCGATGGAGTTTAAATCTATTCATTCTCCTAAACTTGTGCTTCACATGTTTCAGAATATTTCTTCTCAAGAAGATATTAGTTAGAAGGGTGATCAAGATGGTAACCTTTCCTCACCGGTTAATCTGCCTTCAAGTGCTAATATTTGTAATGCAGATTTATGTGATGTCATTCAGTTATTGGCTCGATCTACGACTGCTCAACTGAATCAACAAATGGTAGCATCTGCAAATCTAAGTGAGAAGAAGATTAAAAGGGAGAACAAAAGGACCACTTTGGGAAAGAGTAACTCTATCCGTCAGAATACTGCCTTTGGGAAACGATATCTTGGAAGCGAAGTGGTTATAGGGTCGGGATCATCATCTGCTAGTAACTCACCCATGGTTTCTAAGCCCCATTTCAATAAAAAGGGAAAACATTTGGCTCTTGTTTAAAGAATGATAATGGAAGGGAAAAATCCTACACCTTGTGCAATAAGTGTAGGAAAATCATCATGGAAAATGGTTAGTCGGTACAAGAATAAGTTTTGGATGTGGAAACGTTGGTCATAACTTGAGGGTGTTACAACCCAATTTTGAAAACTATGGTTTCGTAACAATTTCAAAACTTTGGCAAATTTAATTTTTGAAAAAAAAACAATTTAGTAGTCGCCACTTATTTTTTAAGAAAAATTAAAAGAACCATTTAAAAGGGGGTTTTTGAAAGAAAATATTTTAAATAAAACCAAAGTCGGGTAAGGGTTCAAAAAATTCTCTAAGGAAGGGTTTAGGCATCTTAGAGAATCATTTAACACATGGTTGACAAACGGATTTAAAGGTTGGTTAATTTTTGAAGAAAACTTAAGATTATTTGTGAAAAGTCTTGTAGAAAATAACAAAAGTGTTTTTATACTTATACACTCATCTTATTCCAAGTAATGAAATAAGTCAAATGTTAAAGTGCCAAAAACAAAAAAATTAACTTAACATTTTATCCGAGTCAAGTTTTTGAGTCGAAAAATCAACACAATAACTTAAACTTGAATTCGAAAGCTAAATACTAACTATGAAAGAATATGAATAATTCTCAAGTTAGTCTCGAAGCTTAGATTGCCTAACTTAAAAGAGTTTGAAAATTTAAATACTGAAAAGTAATATGATTAACAATAGTAAAATAAAAGCCTCCCAAGGGTTCATCTAAGTTAGTTAAGAGTTACACGTCGCAGCAACACAATAAGAGAAATAGAATAAGCTAAACTAGGAGAAACGAGAATAAGGCAAAAATGAGAAAACTAGGCCTTAGGCCTAACTATTAACCATTTTGGCCACTACAATCTGTTGCCACTGATATATTTAGGTTTGGACCCAAAAATGTTTCATTTCAGCTTTCTTAAGCTGCTGCCTGCTGATGTTTAAATTTCAACCCAAATACTTTCATTTCAGCTCTCTTGAGCTACTGTTGCTTCTAGCTTTTAGGTCCTAACCCAATAATACTAGCTTCCCTTTCACGACTTGATGGAGGTTTACTCAAAGAGATGAGACTGCAAGGAAGTGAGGAGTCCAAGGACTCGAGGTGGTATTACATGTGAAGAAAGGAGAAAAGGGAGAAAAATTAGCACGTGAAGAGTAGATAATTTCACATTCAAACATTGGAATGTATTAAATATAGAGATACCTTGAATGAATAAAAATAAGGCCAAGCACACCAATTATATTCTAAGACAGAAAGGTATACTAACAACCACATATTATGCTAAACAATTTAACAATTAGACATTTGAAATGGGCGGAATATTTCAACTATAAATAAGGGAAACAAAAGTTAAAGGTCTGATAAAATAGTTCAGCTGACTGGATGTCTTAAAATTACTAAACAACTTAAACAAGATGTAATCTAGGTGATCTTTAACAAATTACCCTCTAATAGAATATATTTTCTTATTTCCACAATGATCAAACAAGTGTCCAATAGGTTAACCATATAACTATTTTTTATTAATCACGACTTTAAAAATATAAAAGATTGGCAACAATGAGTAACTTCACTTAAGCAATAAAAATTAGTAGTTGTCCAACACAACTGGATAAGATTAGAAAGCTACTGAATTGCAAAGAAATATTAGATAAAGAGAAACAATACACTAATTTGAATACCATACCTAAGGTTGAATTCACATCATATAAAGGTCACTGATAACTAAAATAGGAATAACTTACACAGTAGAGTTCAAATATGCAAACTTAACCTTAAACTAGTTCAAACATTAGGCAATAATGGGTTTAACATACATCACACTTAAGATAGTTAACTATAAAGTTATTGTCCTGCTGATCACAACTTAACTCTAAAATACAAGAGACTACCCATATGATTCACTTTAAAGTAGAAAAATATCTGATCGAATTTTGGAAATAAAAATGAATAAAACAGACCACAGTTTAAGCAAGCAAGCAACCATATTCAACAAGTCAATACAATAATTCTATCTCAACCAATTCAAACATGGGTCTAAAGATAATGAGTTAAAAGAATTTAGGATGCATAAGAGTTGAGAGCTTTCATTCATTCGAGCCAAACTCTTTGGGAAATGCTAAAGATCAGTCCCAAAGGTGAGTTATTTCTTACTCAAACAGGCCCTCGATTAGCATTGAGAGCCAATGGGTCTGTTGGTTGGCCAATCACATTAACAAGTTTCACAAAATAGGCAAGCAGAGATGACATTTCAGCAACACAGACATACTATCGCAACACATGAGATAGAAACTCTAAAATCGATGTAACTAAGCATAATATTTTCACATCACATTCTCGATATAGAAGGACACATGAGTGATAAAGAAAGCTAAACATGGAACTGCAAGATTATCGATAAGGCTAAAGAACAGAAGACAAGAATCTTTAAGATCAGGTGTAAACGGGATGCATACTAATCCTATATAATTCAAAGTATTTATCATAATGAAATTCTAAGCTAATGTTCATATGAATATCGACTAAAACAAATCAACCAATTTAATATGTAAGAGAAGCTAAACATAAGGGCTATTACACATAAACAAGAAGATATGATGCTAGCAATCATCCCCTTTTCAACAAATATAAATTTAATAACAAACAAAGAGCATAAAGCAGAGAACTGGACATATTTGAAACTTAAAAGAGAAATACAGATAAAGATATGAACTTAAACAATATATCTAACATTATCTACAACGAATAAAGAAAAAGTTATTTAGATAATACTAAGACGCTGGAAAGCAAAACTAAATAGCAAAATACAAGAAATAAACTAATCTAATCCAGTTAAACACACAATGAAATAAGAAAAATATTTAAAAGAAGAAAGAGTTACCTTTCGCTGAGCAGCAAACTAAAACGACGAGTTGAGAAGACGACTCCACCACCTCTTTCAACTCAAACAACCACAAAAGACACACAATTTTAAACTATTGAACCAAGAATTCCCCAAAAAAAAAACTTTTAGGGCACTCTTTTGTCTCCAAAAACTTTTCTACCCAAGGAACAGTGAGGAGGAGACTATTTATAGGGGTTGAGAAATCTAAAAATCACAGCCTAGAATCGATGTGGGACTGTGGGTAAATTTTGAAAATTCCTTGAGCGGATAAGGCTACACAGCTGGAAGGTGTATGATTCCAGTACTAATCCAACGGAAAAGATATTTGTAATGCTTGATTCTTGAGAAGGACGATTGAGGTATCAAGATCGCAACACCTGTCTCATTCAAGAATGTTCTTGTACGATTTGCGTACGGAAAGGATATGGGAGAGAGGAGAGGACGAGGCAGGTCTGGGTCGAGTTCGCTGGAGCTCAGGTTTGCTGGGTTTTGCTTGAAGAAGACAAGCGTAGGGGTCGTTTTTGGGTCGATTGGGAAGAGAATTGGTGGGCTGAGTTAAAGAATGTGGGCCAAAAATTTGTGATCTTCTGGTCCATATGGGTCTTTAAAGGATGATTGAAGGACTTGGCCCTTTCACCGTATTTCAATTAAATCGCATGCGAAATAAATTATGTATTAAATTAACTACTAGTCAAATTTCAGATCAATGTCATCAGTTCAAACATAACTAGCTGCTGCATATCTCAACACAAAAACTTCACATTTTTCTCAAAAACAAAAACACAGCAATCACAGACAAACATAGAGTCAACCTCCATTCATTCTAACAGCTAAAATGGTAGGTTGCTCACAACCCCCTCCCCAAACAAAAGGACTTTTCCCTCAAAGTCAATAAAGAAAAACAATACAAGGTTGTGAGGAGGGGTCATACTTGCAGCGCACTACGCGTCGGGAGTCGGGTCAGCGTCGGCACCCTTATCAACGGGTACACTTTCAGAAACCAGCTTTGGATCAGGTTGGCTATCACTAACCGGGATAGGTGCTCCGCTACTAGAAGCGCCAGCTAAAACTGCATCTCGTTGCTGTTATGCAAGTGCTTCTTCCTCTCTAGTTGTTTTCTTCGATGCCTTGTAGACTTTCTTTTGATTACTTCTTTCTTTTTTGGACAAGCTAGCCGGAAGCTCCTCATCAGACTCTCTAGCTTTTTTCTTTCTCTCGTCGAATCTGCTTTTAGGGAGCTTCCCCCAAAAGTCGTCAAGGGATTGAATGGTGGGAAGCTCATGATGAGTCCATGATTTGGACTCATTTAGGGTTTATTTTAATAGATTTAGTGTCGTCAAATGCATATTTTGTACCAATAAATTATGTAAATCCTTGATTTCAGGTATTTGGATTGAGGAACAAAGCATGCACACTAATGAGCAAAAAGGAACAAGGCAGCTGAAAGAACGAAGAAAATAAGGCCTAAAGATCAACTAACCCATTGGGCGAGTCGCCGAACGGCCATAGTCTCGCCCAAT
Organism: Solanum acaule; assembly: GCA_036250505.1. Taxonomy (NCBI): domain Eukaryota; kingdom Viridiplantae; phylum Streptophyta; class Magnoliopsida; order Solanales; family Solanaceae; genus Solanum; species Solanum acaule. The sequence goes on along the minus strand of JAJOOR010020144.1, from coordinate 1,755 downwards.
GTTCCAGTGTGCCAAGAATTGAAGGAGAAAATCAAGTCGGTGATAGAAAAGAGTAGTCGGCGAGTCTCCGAACGGTTCCGCAATACAGTGTTATAGCGCCCAAAGTTACAGAGCTTGAAGTTGTTGAAGGCTAATGCAAAAAGACAATAGAATTGACCAAAGGGCGGATCACAGAGTGGATCGATGATCTCGATTTATTGCGCCGAATGGTCTGTCGTAGTATATTTTTGGCAACAATAAATACATGTTTGAATTTTTAGTTTAGTATCAAGCTATCACATCAGACAATATGTTTCTCTAGTTTTTCATTATTGTTGAGAACTGAGTTTAGAGACAATATTTCCTTAGCTTTGAAGATTTGAAGATTTCCATTTCTGAGAAATTGGAAGTGGGTGTTGAATATTCTTCATCCTAGACCTTTGTAAAAACAATATTAATCGTACCCGGTTGATGGAAACATAATTTGGTAACGATTTCTACCTTTTGATGATGTCTAGTGAAAACCCAAATTCTTGGGGTGTGATTATGGGTTGATTTAGCTGCTGGGTATTGTTATTTGATAGTGTATATGTTGTTTTAAATTGATTTCATTCAGTAATTGTGGCTTAATCTAAAGAGTTGTAGTACCAAATGCAACTCTACTTTTGTGTTTTTGGATTGCTCGAGAGAGAGGTTTTTAAACCAAGATTACTGATTTGATGGGTTGTTGTGGGTTCAGCACGAGAGAGTGAACCCTAAACCCTCTTCCACACATTCAGCTTGAGATAGTGAATGGGTTAAAGCGAAGGCTATTCTTAATTACTGCTTATTGATGTTCGAGAGAAACTAATTTGATTCAGGGTAAATTGTTCGAGAGAAAGATTAACCCCACTAAAGTCTAGCTTAGTCACTGATTTACAACAATTTACTATCAATTGCAATTACCCAATTGTCTACCTTATCCCATAATCCAATCACATCCCAAGAACCCGTCTCTTGAGTTGTTCTTTTTATATTATTTGTTATTGTAGCTGATAGTTGAAACCAAATCCCCTGTTATTTGACACTTGTGTCACCCCAAACTTGAAATATGCTTTTATTCGTAAATATTTTTAGCTATGATTGACTTGAGCATATTTATGATTTTCTATTGATTCTTGAGTACGTACCACTCCTTGTTGGATTCGACCCCAACTCACTTAGTTGGGTTATATTACTGACTAACGATTGTTGCCCCTTAGTATTGGATGAAGTGTCCTGATACGTGAAATTAGAATGGCGCCACTGCCGGGGAGTGGTGTTACTTGAGAATTTTTAGTTAAGTTGAATTTTGCTCTTGTTAGTTATAGTGGTACTTACTTAATATTTTTTATTTTTAGTTTTCGCGTTGCTGGTTGAATAGAGAAATTGAGCATAGTTGGTAGCAACGGTGGCCAAATGACTAAGACTAATCAAGAAATGGATGAGGACCACTATTTGGCCCTACTATTAACTCAGCTGGATGAATTTGCCAAGAAGATATTAGAGGTTGAAGTTCAGTGCAAAAGAAAAGATAGATACATACTGTCACGACCCAAGCCTAGGGCCTAGACGTGACATGGCGAATGAGGAACCAGAAGGAACCCCAAACAAGCCTCTCAAACTTGTCATCACACTTCATCGGTCGCGGAAGTACATTCAACATTAATTAACGGGAAATAGGGACTAAGGGCAAACCATTTCAAAATGACATCATAGAACAAGAGTTAAGCTCATTTACAAAATACTTGTCCAACG
>JAJOOR010020143.1:0-18898 GCA_036250505.1 Solanum acaule | reverse complement strand
GCATTGACTTTATATGATAAAAATATATGATTATTGTTTTTAAAGTGAAATATTGATAGAACAAATGCGTCTAGCTTTACGAAATATAAATCACACCAATAGAAATTTTTTTCTTAAAAAAAAGAAGAAGATAAAATGCATGTATTGATTTTAGCTTTGGGTTTAAAGTTGTTAACAGATATAAACACAATTTTTTTAATGTAAAATGTTGCCTTTTTTATTTTCACCATTCGAAAATACATTATAGCCTAGATAAAAATTAGAAATACATGATTTTTAATATTCAAAATTAAAATAATTTATTCATATATGTTACTCTATATTATTAAAATTTTAATATTAATAATTAAACTTGAGGAACATGATAATGGTGTGTGTGCTCCATGGGATTCGAACCTGCGCACAAAGGGTGGAAATGAACAAGCTTTACCACTGTGCCACAAAAGAGTTTATGTTAAGGTTGTTCAACATTAATTATTTATCCCTTAAATACAGAATTTGACCTCTCTATATCGTTTAATTTTCCGGCGAAGGGTGGTCAGCTGACCACCCTTCGATGGCTGTAGCTCCGCCACTGCATGTGCTATTGTATTTTATTGCTTTACTAGTTCCCCTTTTGTGTTTTTTCATACCAATACATTTCATGTATTGATCGTCCGTGACCAGGCACATCACTAGGATCCCTCTCTTATGCTATTGGTGGGCCTCCTTTCCACTAAGGGCAAGTAGATGTATTAGTTTTTTTTTATGTTTATTTCAGTATTAAGGGTGTACCAGGACCTTGTCCCGGTAGATTTCTATCATTTAGTAGAGGCTTCACAGATTATGTCAGATGTCAAACAATTGATTTTGTTTTCCTGAATATGGGTTTATAACTTTCAGTTTAATACATTTCTGTAATCTTAATGTATTATGATGAAAACTTCCATCCTTGAAGGGATCGTGTTTAACTTCATATTGTTTTCTGCTTTGTTCAATAATTATAGTTTCATGCTCATATGATATGCCAGAACGTTCGCTCGTACTAGCAATAGTGTTGGGTGTGTGCCACGTCCAGGGTCTCGGCTCGGGGCTTGACACAAATAAATTTTTAAAATTTAAATGAAAAGTGTCTAATTTGAATACTTTATTAGGAGTTGAGATATTCAATTGAAAGAAGGCTTAGCTAGAGTATCAAAATGAAATATCCAACACTTTGGATGTCGGTTATTAAGAGATGAGTTTCAATTCATCTGTCCGTTGGCTCCCTATTAAAGATGTTGTGCTTCAATGCATGGTTATACAATCTTGAATGTCTTGCAATAACTTGAGCTGTTTGATCACAGTTTTTCCAAAACATCTTCTACTATTGTTCTTGAAAGGTCTTACTCAAGCACATTCTTTTGATAGAACCTCTTCTGCTATTTTACTTGAATTTGTTGATATCATTGTCGATTCTGCTCTAGCATTCTTCATTGTTGATAGAACAGGAAAAAAAATTCATCCGAATGGAGATGCTAATCGTAATGAATGGTCATTTATCGTGGCTCGTAGCAATGGGTGCAGCAGGTGAAAATGACAAAGTTGAACTTATTCATCATAGCTGGAGCAAACGGGCTCTTTCTTATGCCTCCTATAAGTTTGAGTCACAGCCTAAGTTGCCGTTTCTGACAGAAGCATTTAATGAATTCCAGATTCCCGGTTTCTCTTTGAATCTGCAGATTGTAATTAAGCAAGAAATCATCAACTTCTTAACTAATAATCCTGAATAGAGTGCAGTATTGGGGCACGTTTGAATAGAGGAATGTGATTTCTAAATTCATTAAATCGACTATTTGAACCCTTGCACTTATTATCAAATAAATCTGTTCCCACATAATACAAGTTTCATGTTTTGCGGTAACTGAAGAATACTCCTTCAACACAAGAGTCACAAGCTTTCACTCCAATTGAGTCGTAACTGCTGCTTGGAGGGCCTTTTTCTTTCCCCTCAGGGGAACTATCTTTCAATATTAGACGGTGGCGTTTGGGCCCTTTGGGTATTGAAGAAAATCTGCCTTGTAAGATGGGTGAATCTCAATTTTTGTGCCGGAAGAAGATGAACAAGTCATTGTAGAGAAACAAAGCAAACAGAAAAGATAAAGATGAGAAAATTATTTGTGTTTGTCTACTTCCTATTTTTTTTCAAAGTCTAATTTATGGTTAAATAAGAGTTGAATAAAAAATTTTGAAATCTGACAAAATTTTCGGTCAAATGCCAAATTAGACCATGAGATTTAAATTTTTTCTTTATCTTCTAAAATTAGGTACAAAGTCAAAATACAAACAAATTAAAATAAAGAGAATAGTAAAAAACAATTGAATGTTATTAGGACCATCAATTTCACACCAAAAATAATAACTTTCCGTGTTTCCCTCTCTCTTTTTCTGTGTAATAATTTTTGGGGAATTGTATGTTCTAAAGGCTTCTTCAATGTATGATCTAAAGTCTTTGCTTAGCCTTAAGAAGACCTTCTTTTACAATTTCTTTCCATCAAAAGCTGAAGACGAAGCTTTCAAACTTAACAACACTCCACTTGTAGTGACTCAAGAACTAATTGAGACATGGGATATATACCCTCCCCCAAAAATCGATCTGGAAAACCCATGGCAGATCAAGTTAAAGATTACCTATGACGAGGCCCGTTGTACGAAAATGGGTGATTCCATTTGTTGAGACGTTTGAGTACATTCTTCTAGATTGGACATGGCCAAAAGTTTGGAGAACGGGTACGGTGTGTCTGTTGACGTGTGGGATGTAACTGAGGAGAATATTCCTAAGAAGTATGAAGATGGAAGTGTTTGCTTAAGGAAACTGTACAATGATGACTTTTCTCTTTCGTGCATCAAATTGTTCAACGATCGCGGATTAGGCGTTGATTTTGAAATTGGACTTTATTGAAATTTCGCAAAGCGATGATAGTTTAGGGGATTTTGATACAAGCCCTATTGTTGTTAGTATGTAAAATAAGCATCTGTTAATAGATGATTAGTAGCTAGTTTCATGTTCTGCTGCAACTGAAGACTACAGCTGCAATACAATGAGTCACCAAACAAGATAAAAAAATGAAATTGAACAGAAATAACCACAATGGAATAAAAGAAACAGCTTGAAGAACCGGCTTAAACCACACTACACGACCGTGCAATGCGATATGGTACAATACAATACAATACGGTAGATAACAAAACAATGCGTAACAACCATCCAAACAATACTTTAAGTGAAATCCAATTCATGAAATATGAAACATTGGCGGAGTAGTATTTCAAATTATCTGGTGTACGTCTCTGAGCTTTTAATAAATATTTGCTATTATTCCAGCATCTCACCAACCACTCACCACAGGCCACAGTTGGGACACAAATACAAAGTCGGATTCAGAATTTAAACTCATGAGTTCACATCTACTGAGTATTTGATGTAATTTAAGTAAATTTTTACATTCAAATTTGCGCTCAACATCGAAAGTATTGAGTTCAGATGACCTCGGTAATGTAATGTTGCATCTGCCCCTGAATAAACAAACCACTAGTGTTGGGCAGCCATCTCTGCTTGCAAGGTTACAAAAACATATTTCTCATATTAGCTAACCAGGTTAGATCCATGATTTTCTATTTTTTCTGTCAATGTGAAAAGGTTTAGTCGAGGGCCAATTGCACACTGTTCGAAGCTCGGTATATAATAAAGAAGTTTGTCTGCAGGCGGGCTCAAACATATGACGTGCGTAGAACCCTCAACACATCACAAGCCGAACTCTTACCACCATCTTTTTATGGTTGCACTTTTGCATAAAAAGAGAATGACTGAGACTAAGGTATTATAAACCTCACAAAAAAGCTCTCGTTGTTTTTTCTTAGAGCCCTCAATATGGGTCAACTCAGTCCATCTCGTGATTTGATAAGATTGGACTAAAATCTTTAAATCAGACTGCTTTTTTAGCCTAACCTGAGTAAGCTCGTTTATTTCTAAAGCCCTGCAGGTGTTGATAGCTTATGTTCAGGATTGGTTCAAAATAGGAAAACAAATAAATAATAATTTTCTCTGTTAGCTTCAAAATAGGAAAATAAATAAGTAACAATTTTATCTGTTCCCGCTCAAAGTTGGATTAGAAATTAAAACCTAATTTATATATAATAAATAATAATTTTCTCTTCTCTTTTTTTCGGTGTGTTATTTTCTTGGAATTGTATCAATACACATTTTCTTCCATTTCTGATCAAAAGTCTTTTCTTACCCTGAAGAAGACCTTCTTTTACGATTTCTTTCCATCAAAAGGTGAAGAAGAAGCTTCCAAAGTTAACAACACTCCATGGGTAGCCACTCGAGAATTGGTGGAGATAAGGGACTTATACCCTGCCCCAAAAATTGATTGGCAGATCAAAAAACAGATTACCAATGATGAGATTGTTGTAGGAATGCTGATGATTCCATTTATCCAGATGTTTGAGTACATTCTTCGATATTGGACTTTGGACATGGCCAAAAGTTTGGAGAACGGGTGTAGGGTGTGTGTTAACGTGTGGGATGTTACTGAGGAGAATGTCCCTAAGAAGTATGAAGGTGGAAGTGTTTTCTTAAAGAAAATTGTACACTGATGACTTTTCTCTTTCGTGCATTGAATTTTTCAACGGTCGCAGATTGGGCATTGGTGATGAAATTGGGCTTTATTGGGATCCTAGATCTTCAAGTTTAATGTTCAAATTTATTTCTCATCGAGCTTAGTGAAAAGGTCCAAGAATGTAGGACCAAAATCAACATTCTTCAAGTCTTTTGTTTAGTATTACTCTTTCATATAATTGTAATACCTGTATTTGATTTTGAAATTGGAATATTTGCGCTATGGAGTATGATGGTTCTTGAAGTTCCCAGCAATCCCCTTTTGTACTTGTGATTTCATTAGTGTTCTTTTAATATGAGAATATTGTAGTTCGTGGGGTTTCGTAAAATTTCACAAAGCCGTAATAGTTTAGTAGTTTTTATGTTCTGGAAAATCTTTTAATTATATGCTCCTCTCCTAGAAAGGAGCTTCTTGTGAGAAATAAGTTGATATACTCACAGAAAATGCCTGGAAACCTAACATGACCTAATTAAGGACCCCCTTTCTCTTACAAACTCAATGGTATAAGATTACCCCTTAATGATGAGGGTTGAATCTTTAACTTGATGGACTCCGTATAGTGTTAGACCTACGATATTTCATAACAGCTACTGATTTAGGTGTGTTACCAAAGCATGTCGAGTTAAATGTCAAGAAGGGAAGATGAAGAACAGAACTGCATCGAAAAATATAAGATTCTCAGAGGAATGTGATTTCTAAATTGGACAGAGATGTATTAACTAAGAAGAAACTGATTTTGCAACAATATAGGGTCTAAACTCTTTCAATCATATGACTGAAAGCTTTTGCATTAGCACAAGAAGAACACTACATTCATTCAAGTCTTTGTTTCCAATTTTTCTGCATATATAATCGAAGTTGCTGGCTGCTCAACTGTTTATGAAAATCCTAGATAATAACTTGATAGGAAAAAGAAATATGAGTTCAAATTAGGCAACATGAGTTGCTGGCTGCTCAACTGTTGGGCATGGCCTTTAGCGACAATGCATAACCCACTAGACAAATACCTGCATTTAGCATAAATGACGGTTGTACGTAAACTGCCTCAATAAACTCATCTTCTGGTGCACGATATAAGATCAAAACTAAAATGATGGCATTACCATAGAATGCTCTTCTTGAGCCATTTATGCTAGTTTGGCCAACACATTCTCGAGGGGAGCTCTCAGCTTGCTCTTTTTAGTCTGTAGTTTTTCACAGCATAAGTTAAACTAACAGCAGTAGTCATATGACTCATATCTTAGATCTTTGTGTGGAAATAACATAAACCATCTTCATCGTCAAAGGAAACAATTAAGAAACAAACCCGGTTTCATCCCATCTTTTGTTAATATTAACATATATAGAAGGTTCTTTAAGAAATTAATTATAGCTTTTATCATCCTGTCTAGTCAAATTTAAAATACAATTAATAGCAGCAGTTGGAAAAAGACTCAACTCCATAACAGGGAACAAGAGAAAACACTTCATCAGTAGATTCCAAGAGAAATTTGCAATCATGCAGAGATGCATCCATACAACAATAAAATAGGAAAACATTACCTCACATGTAAAAGATCAAAGTATTAACATGTCGAAATCTTCAATACCTCCCCATCAGAAACGTCATGCTTTTTTAGAGGCCTGATCTGAGTTAAATGAAAACCAACACTAGAAAGTTTATGAGATACAATTATAACAAGAAGGATCTCTTTTTTCTTTTAATAATATAACATCTCAAGGATACTCGAGTGAGGATTATCATAAAGCATGTTCCTTTATGCATGTACCAAACAAAGTCAAAGTCTAACTCTCATCACAAGAAGGAAGCAATAGAGACAAGAAAATGCAGAAAGTCAAATATGCACTCTCTTACACAGGTAGCTTCACAACTAGATCATCAGAAAGGACCACCATTTTCTCTTGGATTCCTTTCAAAATATTATCAGCTTCACATATAAATAAAAGATTCTTAGAATAAAAATTAGAATAGAATTGACATTTAAGTAGTCTACTCATTTTGTAAGCCATTTGGGGTTGATTTACCATCAGAAAGAGACAGATGATCATCAAATGACACACAAACATTTCATTTGCCCACATCAACATGATCACGTTGACGATCGTGTGATTTCAATTCAAAAAATTTAACAGTTATTTTTTCTATATTTGTGAAGCCAGGAATATGGTTTTCCACTTGGTGAAGAGAGCAACACAAACATTTGCTCCGGACAGAGTTGAAAGCTCATCCGCTTTCTTGAACAACAAGGTATTTTTCCTTTGTGGGAAAGTAGCAACACACACTTCTTCTGAATCAATCAACTTCATTTCAATCTTTTGCTTACCCCTGTTGGTCCTCTTTTCCATTACTAAAGAAAATACTTAAATAAGAAAATAAGATGATGTTTTGATTGAATAAGCATGAATGCCTGAACAACTTTGAGAGGAACACAAGGGTAATTTATAGTAGGTGCAAGAGTTTATTTGTCACTTGTATTGTCACATTATTTAATGTTTTCATATTATGAGTCTATTCATTATGTGTATTGTCACATTATTTAATGGTTTCATATTATGAGTCTATTTGGCATGTGTATTATCACATTATTTAATGTTTTTGTACTATAAGTCCATCTATCATGAGTATTTTCACGTTAATTCAATATTGTCATATTATGTGAATCTATTACTAGATTTACATATATATTGTTGTATTGGGAAGAGAGCCTTGAAACAACATAAAGTATGTGTGATCTATATGCCACTGGTTTGAGCCATGGAAGAAGTCACTAATGCTTGCACTAGGATCAAAATTAATCCAAATGGTTCTGTTGCGAGACTCAAAGCCAGACTTGTGGCTAAAGACTATGCTCAGACTTATGGGGTGGATTATTCTAACACTTTCTCTCTGGTAGCCAAGCTCACCTTTGTCCCCTTGTTTATTTCATTGGTTGCTTTTCAACATTGGCCTTTACATTAGTTGGATATCAAGAATGCATTCATTCATGGTAATCTCCATGAAGAGGTATATATATGGAGCAACCACCTGGAGTTGTGCTCAGGGGGAGTACATAGAAATTTGTCATCTGAGGAAATCTTTATATGGTCAGAGCCCTTGTGCTTGGTTTGGAAAATTTAGCGATGTAATTCAAGAATTTGTATTGAAAAAGAGCAAGTGCCGAGTGTGATCATTTAGTCTTCTACAGACAATCAACTACTGGTATTATTCTTTTAGTTGTCTATGTTGATGATATTGTTATTATATATAGGAGATGATTGTACATGAATTTCTTGTTTGAAGAAGTTTTTTCACGCCAAGTTTCATACCAAAGACTTGGGGAACCTGAAATACTTCTTGGGTGTAGAAGTAGCAAGAAGTAAGAAAATGATTTTCTTGTCCCAAAGAAAATATGTACTTGACTTAATTAATTGCAGAAACTGGAAAGTTGGGAGTTAAGCCATGTGTCACACCAATGGATTCTAATGTACATCTTACTAAGGATGGTGCAGATCCATCTGATGATCCAGAAAGATACAGACTGTTAGTTGGGAAACTGAACTAACTCATTGTAACCCATCCAGATATTGGCTATGCGGTCTGTGTTGTCAGTCAATTCATGTTTGTACCAACAGCCAAACACTAGGCAACCTTGTAACAAATCTTGTGTTATTTGAAAGGAGCTCTTGGCCTTGGCATATTATATAGTGATTAAGGGAATACTCGTGTTGAATGTTTTGTAGATACTGATTGGGCTGGATCAAAAATTGATAAAAGATCTACTACTAGCTACTGTATATTTGTTGGTGGAAATTTGGTATCATGCAGGAGTAAGAAACAAAATGTTGTATCTCGATCTAGTGCAGAATCCGAATATAGAGCTATGTCTCAATCCACATGTGAAATACTATGGATACATCACCTTTTAACTGAGATTGGTTTGAAACCTTTTTCTCCAGTAAAATTTTGGTGTGATAATCAGGTTGATCAGCACATTGCCTCAAATCCAGTGTACCATGAACAAACAAAACATATTGAAATTGACTGTCACTTTATCCATGAGAAGATTTAAGAGAACATGTATTTCACTAGATATGTGAAGACTGGGGAGAAATTGGGTGACATTTACAAAGGCTTTAAGTAGAAATTGGGTGGAATATCTTTGTAACAAGTTGGGCATGATTAATATCTATGCTCCAACTTGAGGGGGAGTGTTGCAGAATGTACACCGACAAGTCTACATTTATCATACATTGCCCTATCATATGTAGAGATATTTAGGGATTTTTCTGATTTTATTTCCTTAGATATATTTACTTGTAAACCTATAAATAATTGTTATTCTTGGAATAATACAACAAGGAAATTGGACCATTGTCTCTATCTTTTACACTTCAACAACAAGGTGTTTTTCATTTGCGAGAAAGTAGCAGCGCACACTTGTTTTGATTCAACCAACTCCATTTCAATATTTTGCTTACCTCTATTGGTCCTCTTTTTCATTGCAAAAGAAAATAATTAAAGAACAAAAAAAGATGTTTTTGTTGAATAAGTCTGAATGCATGAGCAACGTTGAGAGGAATGCCAGGGTAATTTATAGTAGGTGTAAGAGTCTATTTTTAACACCCCGTATCTGAAATAGACCAAAAATGCAGATTTTGAGAAGTTGCAGGCGCAACCCACGGTTGCCATCCACGGACCGTAAGTCAGACCACGGCCCGTGCTGGTGGTCCGTGGTTCACCACTGCAACCCCTCCCAAAACCCAACTCAGAAAATCGGCTAAGTCTCGACCCACGGTCTGTAGGTCAGACCACGGTCCGTGGTTTATGTTCGTGGATCGAGGCCTCCTTTACCCAGTCTCTGACGCAAACGATGGCCGACCATCACGGACTGTCGTTTGATCCACGGTCCGTAGGTCTGACCGTAGGTGAGGGTCAGCAGGCAATTAGAGGAAAATTGTTGATTGGGTCAACTTCAAATGGTCATAACTCTTAGCACAAAAGGAATTATGTGTCCCATGACCTATGATATGATACATAATTGAATTCTCTTTCCAACGCCACTGAGTTTTCTAAAATCCGACCTCCGAGTAAAGAGTTATGCTCGTTTTAGTGAAGCCCTATCGGGCAAACTTGACCTACGACTCCAATCTACGGACCGTAGGTCCTGTCCGTCGATCACTCCGACAGCAGTTAAGTCAGGGGTCTTTTGGTCTTTTCCTATTTCGTTGGACCCCTAAGCTACGTCGTTTAGACCCTAAATTATGAGGTTTTAGTCAGTTTAAGCCTAGAAACATAACTAGAACTTACCTAAGTCAAATCATTAATCAAAACATAGAAAATTAGAAGCAAGAGAGGAGAAAAAGGTCAAGAACCCTAGTTCAAGAATGCAGCAAGGTTCCATCAGTTCCAACCCCAAAATCTAAAGATTTCTCCGTGGAATTTGTCACCAGGTATGTGGGATTTCACTAGTGGGTTCCTTTCACCCATTAGGTCCCTAGTTTTCAGTCAGTTTCTTGATTCTCTTATTATGACTAGACCTAGGGTTTCTTAGAAGTTAGAATTATTGGGTTCTTAGTTGTTAGAATGATCCAAATCAGATTAGTACGTTAATATTCAATTTAATGCATGAATTCCAGAACCCCAACTATGTATTTCTTTAGTTCTTGAATTACACATGCTAGGTCAGATATTTCAGTTATTCAGTTATACATGCCTCAGTTATTAATGCATCAATATCAGTTTAATTGTTGCATTCTCAGTTTGCATATTCAGTTTGAGCTATCCAGTAACTTACAAAAATTCAGTCATAATGTGTTAATTACTTAATCCATTGGGAGTAGCATAATACCGAGTTGGACTAGGGTTCAGCTTACCCAAATAATCCCAGAATTACTAGCCACGTAGGTTGTAAGTCCCCTTTGTGGGCATCATTTCAGTGATCACGCCAGCATGCCTCTATACCTCTGGCAGGGTATATTGGGTCCTCTCGATGGGACGTAGACATCGGACTCCACATTTTGCTTATGTGGTTTTATTATCGGTTATTAGTAGCTCCCACAGTTCAGTCAGATTCTATTACATTGACCATTTATCAGTATATCCAGTATTCACTTTCAGCATGTTATAAATTGGTCACTGCATTCAGTTATCTCAGCATTTAGTATCTATATCATGTTTAGATTATATCATTGCTTATTTGCTTTGTTCAGTTATATGTTATTTCAGTTGTATTCTATCCTGCATGATCAGTACCTTTCAAGTACTGATGCATACTCTGCGCTACATCTTCTCGTGATGTAGGTTCAGGTTCTTAGTATCCAGATCACGCTTAGATCGGTTCCCGATCTCTAGTTCAGCAGAATCAGTGGTGAGTCTTCATTCTCCGAGGACAATAGTCATGAGTTTCTTTTCAGTATTTATTCCTTTAGTTTCAGTTTTGCTAGACTTAGTTGGGGCCTGTCCCAGCATTTCTAGTCAGTGAGAGGCTATTTTCAGACATAGTTATCTTCAACTTAGTATTGAGTTAATATCTTCTTTGTATTAAACTCATCAGTTTTCATATATCTCAGTTATGGTATATAGGTATTCCCCATCTTTTCATTTTATGTATGATTTTAGCTTCCACATCAGTTTATTTTCTTTAGTATGCTCATGATCATGCCAGGGTTAGCTTGGGATCACTTATGGTCCTAGGTCCCGTGTCCGCGTCTCGGGGGTAGTCTCGGGGCGTGACACTATTTGTCATGTGTATTGTCAAACTATTTAATGTTGTCATATTATGAGTCTACTAGTTCTGGGAACATGCGTTGCATGTTTATCCCAAAAACTTAATCTAAACATATTGTAAATGATATATTTGACTGATCGACAGATAGGAATACTGGAATACTAGGCCATAACTTATGTTTAACCAACTGGTACCATAATGAAATATTGGGTCAAACTATGTGAGTTAGCTAGCTCAGATGTATATATATAACATTTATACCTTGAGAATTTTATTTTTAATTTTGGAATTGTGAATGCTTCTCATTTAATCCTATGTATACTTGCATTGTTGCATTCATTTGTCTACCATTTCTCGATAATCTTACTTTACTTTTGGTGATTTAAGTTAATCATTTTGTTTGTCTAGGGATGGTACAATATAGATTGAAGGTCAATGTCATTTATTAGAGCTTTGAATTGATATCTGAAGTACACATTGTTGGATTCTAAAAGGTGCTAATGAAATATGAAGAGTTGCGACTTTTATGAAAGTTGTGACTTTTATGAAAAGTTGCATTGCAACTTTTATGAAGAGTTGTGACTTTTATGAAAAGTTGTGACTTTTATGAAAGGTGGTGACCTTTTCGAAAGATTGTAACTTTTCCAAGGAATTGTGACTTTTCCAATAAGGCACAATAATCATTTGTTGACACTACCCTTTGTTGTCTATAAATAGAGGGATTTCCTCTCATTTTAAAACAACAAAAATTCTCAACTCTTCTTCTGCACAATTAAATATTCTTGTACTTTGCTCGTGTTGAATGGTTCACTGACACCATTGTTTTTGTATCAATACACTGGTGAATAGAATCGTTCTATCCTGAGATGATCTATTCCTTTAAACCTCCGGTACTAAAGGGGAATAATTTCCTAGAAGGGGACACTGTGCATTCAGTGGGCTCAATTTTTTCCCTTCTGTTTCATTATATTGTTACAAATCTTGGTATGTTTTTTACAATCACTAATTTATGCTTATGTTATTAATTATTGTTTTTGAGTACATGCTTTAAACTTTGTTGTTTATATTTCTATAAAGTTATTGTTATAAGTATTTGTTAGTACATATTAAATAATTCACGTTAATTGAGTATTCACACAAGTTTTCCCTATAGGAATTGTCAAAGGTACTATCATCTCTTGAAGACAAAGTTCAAATTTGGTATGCCATTGTAAGGACATAAAGACCTTAAAAACCTTTTTGTACCTTGATGTGCAAACTGAACCAAGAAAAGAAGATAAGAATCAATAAACTTTTGACATGACTTCAAGGATGTTGTGCCGGTTGACCTATAAATGAATATGACTAGACTGGAGCCTCTTTTAATCCCAAAGACATAGATAACTACACAATAAATTAATTGCTCTTATTCAATATAAAGTATGGATAGATTTTCAAGTTTACTACAAGTTGTAAATTCTTTTCTTGAAGTAATAGATGTATTTCTCGATACTGCGATTGAAATAGAAGTGTAGTTTCAATTTGAACTCCACCATTCTGGTATGATGATTTATAAAAAGCACCTAAAAACTGAATAGGTTTGTGTAATATTTTTTCCTTAAAAGTATATATAATAAGTGTAATTGTTGTCCAATATGATACATTTTCCCTTTAATTTTCCATCTTGATAATTTCTTATGATACATTTAAATGGGGAACTTTAAAATGATATATGTAAGACAAAAGGTAGGGCAGAACTTTCTACACGTTAAAATAGAATATTTGTTCACTTTTTTCAGCCATTTAAAAACTATTTATCCCTTCACCAATGATTATTTATTTCTTAGAAAATTTATTATCTCAGATTGATGTTCATTTGATTCCCCAAAAATATTAAATAGTAACACTTCTTGGAAGCAAAAGGATAAATTATAAAATCAAATTAAACATGATTGATTGAAGGATAAATGATAAGATGTTATAATTATCATTTTCCTTTACATTATTAATGTTCGTGACTATGAAATCTTGTATGTATGATAATATAGTGTTTTAGTTTTAGTGACTGATAGGTTTTAAGTATTATTTTATAAATTCCGTGATATTAAATTCTCGCGCGAGATACGGGTAATTTTACTAGTATAATATAGAACAAAATGAAATTTGACTAATTCATGATTCAACTAGACTTGCAGCACAACCCTGTGTCTGATTTCACTGCTACATTGAAATGCATTATGATAAACTCTTGAAGTAGTTTTCTGTTTCGCATAATAACAACAAAATGTGATCTCATAAAATTTACATAGTATATGTTTTTTTTAAAGCAATTTTGGACTTTTATTAATAATCTCAATTCAAATTACATAAAATATGAAAAGCTTCACCATATTAGTTAATGGTTTGAGGAAAAAATGAGGAAAGAAAATAAAAGTAGAACCAACAGATGAGGATGAATTGTTACATGCCTATTGAATTTCTATCATCCAATTATGAAAGCATGACACATTCTTGATATTCATTTGTATAAGATGTTTAATGAGCAAAATTGAATATAAATTTATCATTAGTGGTACTTGTTACTCCTGTAACATCTCGCAAATTGAAATAACTAGGAAGAAGTTAAGAATCAGAAATAGCCATTTTTGGAAAGAATATAAAAATGTGGAAATTTGTTAAGTATGTTAACTTAATTTTTTGGTCAACTTCAAACGATCATAAATCCTAGATCAGGATTATTTAGGTGTTTTTCCAGTTATTGTAGGAAATATCTTGGAATAATCTTTCCAACGCCGCCAAGTTTGCGCGATTTCGAGTTCGTATGAGTGAGATATGCCCATTTGAAGTTCGGCTGTTCAAATAAGAAAAGTCTAAACCGGATTTTAGAAGGGCATTATGGTCTTTTCCTTTCCTAATTATTTTATTTAGTTTTTTTGGTAATTAGTAGGGGTCTAAACTGATCTTAGTCAGTTTACGCTTTTGGAGAAAGAGTTAGGGTTTGAGAGAAGAGAAAAGAAGAGGAGAAAAAGCAAGAATCGTCAAGATCTTCAAGAATCACTTGTGGATTTCATCAAGGGGTGATCCCTACGAGGTATGTCAGATCACATAGCATTGGGTTAGTTCACCCACGCGCCAAACATGTTTAATTCAACGTATTTTTGTCCTAAAAAGATTGAGAATTTGATGTTCTTGAGTTGTATTCTTGAATAAGTTTCGTCCTTGAATTTAGGATGAGATTGAGGAGTTCTTGAGAGTTTAATGTTGATTATTAGAATTGCTTTGAGTTAGATTCTTGTGTATATGTTTTGAGTACCAGAATCTAAAGAGATATTGAGAAAAATAATCGAAATTAATCAAATTAAGGTCAGAAAACGAGTTGAAAAGTTCATCGGGTTTGCCTGGAAAGGGGCTGGCGCGATATTTTGGAAGTAGTATTGAGCACCGATATGGGGGAGAATTCAGACAACTCACAGCCCCCATAAACCATGTAGCCACCATGGGTAGAAAAGGGTTATACTTTTTAGATGAATCCTTAGTGCGTTTTAGCATAGACTAGTGGATCCACTTAGTAGTTCAAGTTCTATACCCTCAGCAAGGTATAGGACGGCCCTGGCAGAGTGAGGAAAAACGTTGTATCATCACAATAGCTCTTACGTGATGGTTGTCGGTTAGAGAAACTCCCACAAAAGTAATTGTATTCATATATACACAGTTTAATTGTATTTTTACATACATCTCAGAGTTATGTTTGTATATTTGCATACATACAGAGTATTATTGTATTTCCAAATACACACAGTTGACATACATGTTTTAAACAGCTTTTCTTTATATTGCACTTGTTTTATACTGCTTTATATTGAAATGAGTTTAGTTAAGTTGAGTATAGTTGAGCCAGGTAAGTTCTTCAGTTCCTTTCAAGCTTATGTCTTGTTTTAGAATTCCCCTCGCATACTCGTACATTCAATGTACTGATGTTATTTGGTCTGCATCTTCTTATGATGCAGACACAGGTAACCAGGATCAGCATTCAGCGCATCGTTGATTCTAGTTGAGCTCCAGAGTTTGTTGGTGATCCTCTTTGCTTTCGGAGGATCCCTTTTTATTGCTTTCAGTATTAGTTAGTTCATTAGGATGTCGTGGGTCTTGTCCCGACATCCATCTCAATTGTTTAGAGGCTTCATAGATAGACAGTCAGATGTTAGCTCATTCGTCATTATCTTGTTATTGGCTTATGTTCAGATTTGAGTTTCCACTTTGGCTAAGTTAAATGTTTATTTCTGAAACATTATTAGTTTAGTTTGAGACAGTTGAGTTATCTTGCATTTGAATCCTTCTCTTAATGCTTAAAGTATTTCGCTGAGTAAGTAAGCCAGGCCAAGGGTTTTCTTGGGGCCAGCAATCGCTCTCGAGTGCCAGTCCCGCCCAGGGTGTAGGCTCGGGGCGTGACAAACTTGGTATCAGAGCACAGAGTTCAAGAGTCCTAGGGAGTCTATGAAGTCGTGTCTGTAGAGTCCTAGTTATCGGTGTGAAGCGCACCACATCTATAATTAGGAGGCAGTAACATTTTAGGAACTATCTCACTTTCTTCATACTCATTTCGTGCGATAGAGTTCATCTCTATACAGTTTCTTTCTAAATAGTGCTTGCGCGTAACCGATTGTGAGTTGCACTATTTTTTAGAGTGCTCTCATGGGGAGTTTCTTTCCCCGTGAGCTAAGAGAAGCAAAGTGATGGTTGCCGACATGAGCAGCATGATGATTTTTGTAACATCTCGCACCTAGAAACGACTATAAAGAGTTTAAAATATGAAAATATTGATTTTTGGAAAGAATAAGGAAATCTGGAAATTTGTCTAAGTTAAGAAAGTGAGTTATGGCCATTTTCAAACGGCCATAACTCCTAGCTCAGGATGAGTTAGGAGCATATCTTAATATGGATGGAAAGATCTTAGAGAGATCTTTCCAACGCCACCAATTTTGCGCAATTTCGACATCATATGAGTGAGATATGCCTTTCGGAAGTTAGGTTGTTGTATTGAAGAAAGTCCCAATCCGGAGTTAAGGAAGGGCAAAGTAGTATTTTCTCTAATTTATTTCCTAATTCGTTTTTAGGGATTTATTGGGGTAAAAACTTATTTTTTTGGTCAGAATTAGTAAAATTAAATTCACGTTTAGGGCTTGGAGAAAAGAGAAAGGAAGAAAGAAAGGGGGAAAAGCCAAGATTTCGCCAAGAACGTCAAGCGTTTGGAGTGGAATTCGTCGGGGGTGATCTCTATTAAGGTATGTTAGATTTTTTAGTGTTGGGTTAGTTCACCCACACATTAACTTGTTTCAATTCAGCGATTTGGAGTTGTTTACATGTTAAGAAGTGAAGTTCTTGAAAAACAATTGTCAAAATTCTTGTTGGTTGAGTTGTTGATGCTTGGGGGTTGATTTGATTCAGGTTTCCGGGTTATTTTTTGAGTTAGATTGGTTGTATATTGAGGGTACAACTGATACTAAGTGTTTAGGGAAGGAACCATAGGAGTTTAGAGTGTTTTAGAGATGAAAAATGAGAGAGAAAAGTCGAAGGTTTTCTGGGCAAGGCTTGGGGCGCCGTGCCTGCCATAGCACCAGAAAAGTTCCTCTGAACTTTGGCCACTGGCGCGTCGCGCCAGCCAGTACGTCACAGAAACTTCTTTGAAGTTTGAGGGCTGGCGCCCGCGTCTCTCATCGCACCAGGGACGCCAGTTCTCCCCATTCTTTCCCCACCTTCTCGTACTTGTTCCTAAGTGATGTACCTATGTTTCCTAGTTGATTCCAACACTCTAAGGTACATCTAAACATCATGAAATCATTCATAAACATGAGATCATGAACCTTTAATCTATAATCCAATTCAAGGAAAGTTAAGATCAAAGTCAAGAGAAGTAAGAGTCAAGTCAAGAAAAGTTCTTAGAGTTTTTTTCCAAAAGTCTTTTCCAAATGTTTTAACTTTGTTTTAAGACTTAAAGTTCAAGTTGAGTAAAGAGTATAGAGTAAAGATTGAAGTTCATTTCTTCAAAAGTATTGGGGGACTAAGTATTCCCAAAGAGTTTATAAATGTTTTCACATTTAAATAAGAACGGAAATTGAGATTTCCAAAGGGCCTTCGGGCTAGTTTTTAGAAAAGAGTAAAGCTTTCTAAATGAAGCAAGAAGGGAAACTGAGATTTCCAAGATAGCCTTTGAGCTAAGTTTTTGAGCACTAATCTCAAATAACAGAAAAAGTATGTTTTTAAAACATAAGAGCCAGTACATTTTGGGAGTAGTATTGAGCACCAAATTAGGGACGAGCATCAGTTCAGATAACTCACGTCACCATATAACCATGTAGCCACCATGGGTAGAAAAGGGTCATACTTTTTAGATGAATCCTTTTCGCAATAGACTAGTGGATCCATTAGGCAGTTCAGGTTCTATACCTTTGGCCAGGTATAGGATGCGCTGGCAGCGTGAGGTAGATCGTTGTATCATCACTATATCTCTTATGTGATGGTTGTCAGTTAGAGAAACTCCCACAGAAGTTAAAGTATTTTTATATACATCACTTTATTGTATTTTTACATACATCTTAGAGTCATTTGTGTCTTTGCATACACACAGAGTTAATATAATGTTTTTAAACAGCTTTTCTTTATATTTCACTTGTTTTAAATTGCTTTATAGTGAAACGAGTTCAGTCAGGTTGAGTTGAGTTGAGCCAAGTAAGTTCTTCAGTTTCTTTCAGATTCTTTCATACCTATGTTGTTTTAGCATTCTGTAACACCTCGGAAATTCTATGACTTAAGTTAGAGCCTCACCTTATGAATAATGACTTAAAAATAGTTAAAATGATGTTTATAAACCTAAACTAATGTAATTGACTTGGTTTGGAAGTGTAAAAGTCTAAACGTCAAGAAACGACCATGACGTTCGGAAACTAGAGAAGAATGTGTTCTAGTGTGTCCTTAGGTTTTGGGAAGGTTTGGGAGTGTCGTATGATGGTATAATCTGGTGAAAAGGTTTAAAATACGTAAATATATGCTCCTGGGGTCAAAAAGTTTGAATACGACTCCCCGGGGCCACCCTAAGGGGCCCTGAGGAGGACCCCAACCTTAGCCAAGCAAGTTGCCAAGGCAGCTTGCATATTGCACTTAGGGGGAATAGAGGCGCGTCGCGCACTTGCTCCCCCAAGGAGCAAAAAATTCAGTTCGCGACGCGGTCGTGTCGCGGACTCTACAGTCTCGAAATTTAATTCCAAATATCTTCAGGGAACAGCTCCGCGTCGCGGACTTGTTCTGCGACGAAAATGCAGAAATTCAGAAATCTATTTTTACTTCATTAAAGAATCCATTTAAGTTAGGGGTATTTAGGGTACTTTAGGGGATGTGTATATAATGATTTTTAAGTCAATTTACCTCACTTTTATCACTCAAACACAAAACCCCAAAGATCTAAACCTAAAGTTCCTCATTCTCTCTACTCTCTCTCTTCTCAAGAACTCCATTGAAGAAGATTGGAGCTTCAAGAAGAAGACCAACTCTCCAAGGTTTCAACTCGGATTTTCGTGG
>JAJOOR010020142.1:0-43053 GCA_036250505.1 Solanum acaule | reverse complement strand
AAGTACTTTGGCTAACTGAATATAATTGTTGGTTAAAGTAAAGTCTAAACCATTTTCCTCGTGGGATCGACCCCAACCTACAAGTTGGGTTCTTTACTTGATAGCGATCGCTTATACTTCTTTAGGGAGGTGTAATTTGAGCGTATCACTACTGCGTACACTTGCATGTGTAACTGAGAGCAACATGCAATTCAAGTCTTAACATATGAAATAATAATGTCAAGACAACTAACTACTAATTGTCTAGGAAGCCTCTAAAACAAATAGGGATGTCGGGACAGGACCCCCGATCATCCTAACAACTGAAAAGCTTAAACAATTATAAAAAGGACCCTCTGAAAAAGCAAGGAGACTCACCAACTGACTCTGAGTGCTCAACCCAATCAATAAGGCGCTGGATGCTAATCCTAGTTACCTGTGTCTGCATCATAAGATGATGCAGGCCAACTGACATCAGTACATTGAATGTACGAGTATGCGAGTTGGAATGCTAAACATATCTTAAGATTGTAAAGGATCTGAAAGGAACACTTACCTTGGCTTTACTCAACTCAACTCATGAATAACTCAACTCAAAATGCAGTGTAAAACAACAATAATAGTTCAATTTATACAAAGCATTTAGAACAGTAAATAACAACTCAATTTGTTAAAGATATGGAATAACAAACTTAACTTTACTCATATATCAAAGTAATATAGTTTATGTAGGAGATTCTCTAACCGACAACCACTACTATGAGCTTAAGTGGTGATACATCGTCTTGCCCACACTGCCATAATTGTCTTATACTTTTCTGTTATATAGAACGCCTTAACTAAGTGGATCCACTACTCTATTCTAAAAGCATCTTAAGGAGCCATCTAAAAAGTAAGATCCTTTACTACCCATGATGACTACATAGTTTGTGGAGACTTGACTTAATATGAACTCGCATTCCCATATCGGTGCTCAATACTACTCCCAAAATATACTTAGCTCATATGTTTTAAAACAAACTTGTCTCTTTTGTTTGAGATAATTACTCAAAACTTATCTTGAAAGCTCTCTTGGAAATCGGTGTTTCCCTTTCTTGTTCAAATGTGAAAATATTTTAAACTCTTGGGAATACTTAGTTCCCTATAAATTTTGGAGAAATGAACTCAATTCTTTACTCTTTGCTTAACTTAAAACTTAAGTCTTAGAACAAAGTTAAAATGTTTGTGAAAAACTTTTGAAAAACTTTAATAAACTTCTCTTGACTTGCTTCTTAGCTTCTAAACTTGACTCTTCACTTTCCTTGAATTGAATTATGGATTCAGGAATTGTGATTTGTGATACGAAGGTTATCATGATATTTAGGAGTGTCTTTTAGATAGCTAAACATGAGAAAAGATAAAAAAATCACCGTTAGAAAGCAGGTCCGCGACGCGGAGATGTATTCAAATTTTTTGTCACAATAATACTTTTTGAGGCAGAACGGTCTGTGACCACTCATCGCCGTGAAAGAATTTTTCCCAAATCTGGGGAGCAGGTCTACGACGCGGAGCCAGTGCCCAGATTTGCCCGACTAATTTTCTTCTTCATTTTCCAGCCCCAATTCGCCCAAACTCGGTTATTTTTCCCAAATTCTCTTTAGATACAGATAACCAGCAAATGTACCTAAGAACCTAACTCCAACCAACTCAATAATTTTACGTAATGATCTCAGAAACTTCTCAATCTCAGCCCAATTCAAGAACGACATCAAATTTAAGAATACATATCAAGAACATCAACTTTCAAACTCCTTTAGGACGAATTCATGCTAAAATAAACATGTTCGGCGCGTGGGTGAATGAACCCAACGTTATGAAAGCCTCACATACCTTGTAGGGATTAACCCTTGGCGAAATACACACGAAATTCTCCAAGAATTCGATGAACTATGAACTTTTCTTCTCCTTTCTCCTCTTTTCTCTTTTCTCCAAGCCCTAGTGTATTTTGGTAAAAGCGTAAACTGATCTAATTATGATTAGAACCTAACTTAATTACCAAAAACGAAATAAAACAATTGGGCAAGGAAAAGACCAAACTACCCTTTCAAAATCCGGATTGGAGTTTCCTTATCCAAACAACCCAACTTCCAATGGGCATATCTCACTCATACGAACTTGGAATTAAGCAAACTTGGTGGCGTTGGAAAGGTAATTCAACGATCTTTTCTATGGTATCTGGGAGCACACCTAACTCATCCTGAACTAGGAGTTATGGTTGTTTGAAGTTGACCAAAAACTATACTTAACATAACCAAATTTCCAGATTTTTTCCATTCTTCCCTAAAATGACTATTTCCAATTTTTAAATCTTCCTAATTCTTTCAAATAGCGAGATTTTACAATATCTTCCCCTTGGAAACTTTTGTCCTCGAATGAGATTACTCTTATTAGGCTAAGGGTGTAACATCTAACATTCAGCTCAAACACCCAACAAACAAAGCAATTTCAACATGCTAACTTATAAATGAAAGAGTACTAAGAATAGAATTAGTACCTTGGTCTAGAACTTCTCCGGTTTCAAAGAGATGTGGATATCTCTTCTTTATATCTTCCTCAGCTTCCCAAGTAGCTTACTCAACAAATTGATTCCTCCAAAGGACTTTGACTGATGTTACTTCCTTAGTCCTCAACTTTCGAACTTGGCGATCTAAAATCTGAACTGGAATCTCTTCATAAGATAGGCAATCCTTGATCCCAATATCTTCAGTTGGTATGATAAGTGAAGGGTCCCCTATGCAATTCTTCAACATGGAGACATGAAATACCGAATGATCCGCTGCTTACTCTTGGTGTAGCTCTAACTCATAAGCTATATTACCAACCCTTTTGGATATTTTGTATGGGCCAATATACTGGGGACTAAGCATCCCCTTCTTACAAAACCTCATGAAACCCTTCATGGGTGAAACCTTTAAATATACCCAATCATCTACTTCAAACTCTAACTCCCTTCTCCTAACATCAGTGTAGGATTTCTGACGACTCTGTGCTATTTTCAACCTCTCTTGAATCACTTTCACTTTCTCCATAGCTTGATGAACTAAATCTGGTCCTATCAACCCAGCTTCACCAACTTCAAACCATCTAATAGGAGATCTGCATCTTCTCCCATAAAGAGCTTCATAGAGAGCCATTTGGATGCTAGAGTGGTAGCTATTGTTGTAAGCATATTCAATGAGAGGTAGGTGATCATCCTAATTCCCTTTGAAATCAATCACACATGCCCTCAACATATCTTCTAAAGTCTAAATAGTGCGCTCTACTTGACCATCTGTCTGAGGATGAAAAGCAGTACTTAAGTTCACCTTTGAACCCAAGCCTTTTTGGAATAACTTCCAAAACTGTGCAATAAATTGGGCACTTCTATCTGATCTAATTGAAACAGGGACTCCATGAAGTCTTACTACCTTTTGAATATATAACGTGACATAATCTTCTGCTGTATGGGTAGTCTTTACCGGCAAAAAATGGGCTGATTTTGTCATTCTATCGACAATCACCCAAATAGAATCATGTTGCCGGTGAGTCCTCGGCAAACCTGTGATGAAATCTATATCAATCATCTCCCACTTCCATTCTGGAAGTTCTATATTCTGAGCCAAACCATCAGGCCTTTGATGCTCTACTTTAACTTGTTAGCAATTCAGACACTTAGCAACAAATTCTGTAATGCCCTTCTTCATACAACTCCACCAATACACCTCTCTCAAATCACAATACATCTTTGTGGAACCTGGATGAATGGAATATCTACAACTCCACCAATACACCTCCATGATCCTCTCTTGGAGTTCATCCACTCTTGGTACACACAATCTACCTTGATACTTCAACACACCATCTCCCCCTTGTTCAAAAGCCATAACTTTCTGCTTATGAACATTTGCCTTCAATTCAAGCAAAGTCATGATCCTGCTTCTCTTTTACTTCTGACAATAGTGATGATTCATCACCACTACTCCTCCCTCTGTTGAATCCATTAGTCGGACTCCCAGGCGTGCAAGTCTATGCACATCTTTCGCTAACTCTCTCTTTTCTTCCTCGACATGGGCAGTACTACCCATAAACAACTTGCTCAAAGCATCAACAACAACATTAGCTTTACCTAGGTGGTAAATAATACTCATGTCATAATCCTTGGGTAATTCTAACCACCTTCTTTGTCGTAGATTAAGCTCTCTCAACATATATTGAAGACTCTTATGATCAGTGACTACATCAACGTGAACACCATACAAATAATGATTCCATATCTTCAAAGCAATTACTACGGCAGCCAACTCTAAGTCATGGGTTGTGTAATTCTTCTCATGAACTTTCAATTGTCTGGAGGCATAAGCTATAACTTTGTCATTCTGCATTAATACACAACCCAAACCAACTCTAGACGCATCACAATAGACAACAAAGCCTTGCGTACCTTCTAGTAATGTCAAAACTGGGCAGTAGTCAACCTCTTTTTCAATTCCTGAAAGCTTTTCTCACAAGCTTCAGACTATTGAAACTTCACTATCTTATGAGTTAACTTGGTCAAAAGGGATGAAATAGACGAGAACCCCTCTACGAACCTTCTATAATAGCCAGCCAAATCCAAGAAACTCCTAATATCAGTTGGAGATGTGGGTCTAGGCCAATTCGACACTGCCTTTATCTTTTGGGTATCAACCCTAATTCCATTACCGAAAACTATGTGGCCCAAGAACGCAACAGACTCAAGCCAAAACTCACATTTAGAGAACTTAGCATATAACTCCTTATCTTTCAAAGTCTGAAGAACTATTCTGAGATGGCTAGCATGATCTTCATTCCTTGAATAGATTAGTATGTCATCAATGAAGACAATAACAAACATATCTAAATAAGGTTTGAAAACTCTATTCATAAGGTCCATGAATGTTGCAGGTGCATTAGTCAAACCGAACGACATGACCAGAAACTCATAATGACCATAACGGGTCCTGAATGCTGTCTTGGGAATATCACACTCCCTTACTCTTAACTGATGGTAGCCAAATCTGAGGTCAATCTTAGAAAAACAAGAAGCACCCTGAAGTTGATCGAAAAGATCATCAATTCTCGAAAGAGGATACTTGTTCTTGTTGGTAACCTTGTTCAAATGACGGTAATCTATACACATCCTAAAGGAACCATCTTACTTTCTCACAAATAAGACCGGAGCGCCCCAAGGTGAGACACTTGGTCGAATTAAGCCCTTATCAAGGAGAACTTTCAACTGTTCTTTAAGCTCTTTCAACTCTATTAGTGCCATTCTATATGGCGGAATAGAGATAGGACGAGTATTTGTAAGAATATTTATACCAAAGTCTATCTCTCTCTTAGGAGGGACTCCGGGCAGATCATCTGGAAAGACTTCTTGAAAGTCTTTTACTATAGGGACTCACTGAATGTGAGGTATCTCAACACTAAAGTCATTAACTTGGACTAAGTGATAGACACAACCCTTAGAAACTAACTTTCTTCCTTAAGGTATGAAATGAAACGATCCTTAGGCACTGCTGAACTACTTTTCCACTCTAAGACTGGCTCATTAGGAATCTAGAACTTAACAACTCAAGTTCTACAATCAATGGAGGCATAACAGGCATGAAGCCAGTCCATACCTAGAATGACGTCGAAATCTACCATGTCTAACTCAATTAAATCATCCATGGTGTCTTTGTGATTGATGGAAATGACACAATCAGGATATACTCGCTCAGCTAGAATAGACTCCCCAACAGATGTCGAAACACAAAAGGGTTCATAGAGTTTCTCAGGAAGAACATCAAAACTATTCGCAACAGAAGGGGTTACAAAAGATAAACCTGCTCCTAGGTCTAGCAAAGCATAAACATCAAGAGTAAAGATTTTGATCATACCAGTGACAACATCTGGAGAGTTCTCTTGCTCTTGGCGACTAGTGATCGTATAAAGATGATTTACTCCTCCGCCGGTACCTGAAGTGGCTCCTCTAGGTGCAGCCCTATCTGGTGGAGCAATTGATGAAGATTGGGCTCTATTGCCCTGATTTCCACTACCTTGATGGTTCTTCGGGCATTCTTTCATGAAGTGACCCTCTTGTCCACACTTGAAACAACCTGACTGGCCATCACGACCCTTACCTGGGTGTGTTCTACCACACCTAGCATATGCAGGAGCCCAGTTACCTCCTTGTGCCACACTACCCTGAGACTGTGCAGGTTTAGCTCTAAAATGTTAAGAATTCTGGCCATTATACTCACATTTGTTCCTGGGTGTAGGTGCACTAGAAAATGATGGAGCAGGCCCCTTTTTCTTTTGCTGAAAGGACGAACGGTTCACATTACCTTTCTGCTGCCCAGACTCATTTCCTGTCTTAGATTTCTTATTTCTAACCTCCTCCCTATCCCTCAGCTTCTCTTCCTCAACCTGCTGCACATATACCATTAACCTCGATATATCCATAACCCCAATTAGCATCGCTGCCCTGCCCTCTTTGTTTGATAGACGGGACAACCCAGCAACAAAAAGAATCATTCTACTCCTTATATCTGCAACCATCTCCGGAGCATAACATAATAGTTGGGTGAAATTCAACCTATACTCATGAATACTCAAGGAATCCTGTTTAAGGTTAAGAAATTCTCTTACCTTAGCCTCTTTCAGTTCTCGAGGAAAGAAATGCCCAAGAAGGCCTCCTCAAAACAAGCCTAACTTGAAGGTGGTGCATCCTCAGCTCTACCCTCCTTCGACTGGTCAAACCAAGTTTTAGCAACATTCTTAAGTTGATATGCAGCTAGTTCAACTCACTCAGTATCGGCAACATGCATAACCTCAAATACCTTCTTTAGCTCCTCAATAAAATTCTCTCGATCCTCAGTAGTGCTCGAACCCGTGAAACTTGGAGGATTCATCCTCAAGAACTCTTGGATCCACGAAGTATTAATCACTTCCTGTCTAGCTCCTCTTTGTTGCCCAGCTTGGTTGATCACAACTTGACTTAGCATTATTATTGCTTCTCTAAACTCAACGTTAGTGACTTCCCCTTGAGGTTGCACTTCAGGTGCATTTGGTAACTCTTGCTCTTCAATATTACGCCTAGCAAGATGATCTCTGACAGCTTTTCATAGAGGCATGATTATCTGAAAACACGCGCAAGCACGAATTAGAAAGAAACATTTCAGAGATCAAACTCTAACGCTCGAAATGAGTGTGAAAGAAGTGAGAAATTTCCCTAAGTGTTGAATCCTCCTAATTATAGATGTGGCACGCTTCACACCGATAACTAGGACTCTACAGACACAACTTCATAGACTTCCAAGGACTCTTGAACTCTTGGCTCTGATACCAAGTTTGTCATGCCCCGAGCCTACACCCCAGACGTGGCTGGCACTTGAGAACCATTGTTGGCCCCAAGCGAACCTTGGCCTGGCTTACTTACTCAACAGAAGACTCTAAGCATTATTACAATGATCAAATGCACTTTACTCAATTGTTTAATAAAATAACTAAGAATGATTAAGGGTCAAACATTCAACTTGGCCAAAATGGCAACTCAAGTCTTAACATATGAAATAATAATGTAAAGACAACTGACTACTAACTGTCTATAAAGCCTCTAAAACAAAGAGGGATGTCGGGACAGGACCCCCGATCATCCTAACAACTGAAAAGCTTAGACAATTATAAAAAGGACCCTCCGGAAAGCAACGAGGCTCACCAACTGACTATGAGTGCTCAACCTGATAAACGAGGTTCTGGATACTGATCTGGTTACCTGTTTCTGCATCATAAGACTATGTAGGCCATCTTGCATTAGTGCATTGAATGTACGAGTATGCGAGTTGGAATGCAAAACACAACTTATGCTTGAAAAGGATCTGAAAGGAACACTTACCTTGGTTTTACTCAACTCAACTCATGAATAACTCAACACAAAATGCAGTGTAAAACAACAATAATAGTGCAATTTATACAAAGCATTTAGAACAGTAAATAACAACTCAATTTGTTAAAGATATGCAATAAAAACTTAACTTTACTCATATATCAAGTGTAATATAGTTTCTGTGGGAGATTCTCTAATTGACAACCACCACTATGAGCCTAAATGGTGATACAACGTTTTGCCCACACTACCAGAACTGTCCTATACTTTGCCGTCATATAAAACGTTGTAACTAAGTGGATCCACTAGTCTATCTTAAAAGCATCTTAAGGAGTCATCTAAAAAGTATACTTTGCCGTCATATAAACATGTTTGGCACGTGGGTGAATGAACCCAACGTTATGAAAGTCTCATATACCTTGTAGGGATTAACCCTTGGCGAAATCCACACGAAATTCTCCAAGAATTCGACGAACTATGAATTTTTCTTCTCCTTTCTCCTCTTCTCTCTTTTCTCCAAGCCCTAGCATATTTTGGTAAAAGTGTAAACTGATCTAATTCTGATTAGACGCTATCATAATTACCAAAAAACGAAATAAAATAATTGGGCTAGGAAAAGACCAAACTACTCTTTCAAAATCCGGATTGGACTTTCCTTATCCAAACAACCAACTTCCAATGGGTATATCTCACTCATACGAACTCAAAATTGCGCAAAATTGGTGGCGTTGGAAAGATAATTCAACGATCTTTTCTACGGTATCTAGAAGCACATCTAAATCATCCTGAGCTAGGAGTTATGGTCGTTTGAAGTTGACCAAAAACCATACTTAACATAACTTAACCAAATGTCCAGATTTTTTTCCATTCTTCCCTAAAATGACTATTTCCAATTTTTAACTCTTCCTAGTTCTTTCAAATAGTGAGATGTTACATTTATTGTATTTCCTTTTTGGACATGTTGCATGGGCTAGGCCCAATTTCATTCGATTGTAATAGATGGCTATGATGAGACGTGTCTAGACTTCCGCTTTTCTATAAAAAATATTTTGGACTTAAATTGTTGTTTACTCTTTATTATTCTATTTCTTATGTTATGAAAGCTAAGTGGCTTGTATGGAGTCCTTCGGCGTTCTATACGCCATGTTACATCTAGTGGGTACCCCTGGATCGTGACACATAATCATAATATCATCATATACCCCCGGCAAGGTATAGGATTGGCCCTTGCAATGTGCGGTGATAATTTGTATCATTGTCAAGATCATGGTAATGATTGTTGGTTAGAGAAACTCCCCACAACAAAAGTATATTATTTTCATATTGCTTTCATTGTATATTTCATTGTAAAGCTTAAATGGTTTTCACTTCATGTTCATGTATTAATTCAGTTGAGCTGCTTTCAGCCATTCAGTTCAGTTATTTGTTTACTCAGCCATTTTACATACTATTACATTCCATGTACTGATGTCATTCGACCTGCATCCTTTTATGATGCAAATATAGGTTTTCATGATTATCATCAGGCGCTTCGTTGAGATCACTCTACACTCCAGTTAGCTTTGGTGGGCCATCTTGTATTCCCGAGGACTTCACAGTTACTTTCCAGTTAGATGTTTTGAGGTGTCGTGGGTCTTGTCCCGACATCCTTCCTTAATAGTAGAGGCTTCATAGAATGACAGTTTTGGATAGTCTTTCCAGTTTTAGTTATTTTATTTAAAACTTATGTTTCATACTTAGTATATTCAACGAAGTTTTGAGATTCAATAAAATGTTTTTAAACGTTTCTTTCAATTTGATGCTTGTGCATGCTCAAGTTAGTGTTCCGCTTGTAGTCAGCCAAGATAAGGATTCGCTTGGGGACCAGTAATGGTTCTTGAGTGCAGGCCACGTCCAGGGTATAGGCTCCAGTCGTGACAATAATTAATATAACTTATAGTAAGACAAAATTATTAATATTACGACTTTACGCTTATATAAACTATAAATACAAGAATATTAATTTATAATTAATTTAATGAATACAATACTTAAAATGAGATGACAACAATTGATTATTTAAGAACAAATAAAGGTGTAGAAAGTGATAATATAATTTTAATAATAAACATACAATTTTAGTAGTAATTATAGAATTGTGACATAATGGTAACAAAAGTAATGCTAAATAGTCATCGTAGTAAGAATAGTTGTGAGAAAGATAATTTTATACATTATTAATTTAGAAGCTCGAAAACAATGAATTGGAAGAAAGGAGGGTCAAAATTGGGCGTCAACAGTTATAACTCTTTGGAAATGTCACAACCCTTAAATGTGAAAAGGTGTCTTCTTTTAATATACCATAATATCATATAAATAAATAAATATAATACGACATAAAATATAGAAGATATACTAAATTTGGTATTATCTGTTTGGGGTATTATAATAATTTAACATTTAAGTTAGGTAGATAGTGTCTAGTTTTAATTTGACATGATTTTTTATAAAAAAAGAAGACTTGTAATTTAAGGATATGTAGAATATATAACAATGTCTTTTAACTTTGTGGTCTTAAAGATGCACCCCCACCCCTCACGAAAAGAGAACATTCGATATTAAACTGAATAAAAATAAAAGTACAACAAATAAATTGGAAACAGAGAAGTACCTACTAAATTTAGTTTGGACTCTTCAAACAAGTTTTTGATCAAATCATTTTTCTCCAATAGTTTGAGACTTGCAGAGCTTGAAGACCAAGTTGTAGTTTGTGCAACAAAAAATCATTAAACTTCTTGTCAAGTAGAAGTTACTACAAAAGTATAATTATGGCTATGAAAATGAGTACATATAAATTATATAGGTTGTCTTCTCGTTTAAAGTTTACTTATTCTATTCTCCTTATTGCATCAACTTTTGTTGATCTGTCTAGTTTACCCACAAAAAATATTGTAATTGCATAATTGAACAACTCACACAATCTTCCTTGTTTTAAGAAGAAGAACAGAAAACTTACAAAATTCGTAGTTTAAAAGTGGGAAAAAATCTCTCTATTTATAGACAACAAAAGGATATAGATTTGTCTAATTTTAATTTTATACTTTTTGGAAAATAAAGAAGACTTTTAATATAAGGATATGTAGAGTATATAAAAATATCTTTTAACTTTGTGGTATTAAAGATGTGCCCCACACCCCAAGAAAAAAGAACATTCTATATTAAACTGAAAAAAATAAAAGTACAACAAATAAATTGAAAACACGGGAGTACTTATTGAATCTAGTTTGGAATCATCAAACAAATTTTTGATCAAATCCTTTTTCTCCAATAGTTTGAAACTTAAACAACTTGAACACCAAGTTGTAGTTTGTGCAATAGAAAATCATTGATCTTCTTGTCAAGTAGAAGTTGCTACAAAAGTATATTTATGACTATGAAAAATGACTACATATTAAATATCTAGATAGTCTTCTCGTTTGAAGTTGATTTATTCCATGCCCCTTGTTATATCTATTTTTGTTGATCCGTCTAGTTTACCCACAAAAAAATATTGTAATTGCATAATTGAACAACTCTCACAATTTTCCTTGTTTTAAGAAGAAGAATAGAAAAATAACAAATTTCGTAATCTGAAAGCGTGATAAAACCTCTCTATTTATTGATAACAAATGATAGTATGAAAAAGTACTTATTGTACCTTATCAGATAAGTCATAACTCTTCAGGAAATTCACAACTTTTTGAAAATGTCATAACTCATCGAAAAAGTCACAACTCTATAAAAAGTCACAATCCTTTGCAAAAGTTACTACACATTAATGTGAAAAGATGTCAGCTTTTAATTTAATATAGAACAAATGAATAGATAAATAAATAAAATATAATATATAGAACATATACTAAATTTGGTGTTTAAAATTGGAGTATTATAGTAAATTAACATTCAAGTTAGGTTGTTAATGCTTTTAAGGTAGTATAGAAGATCGATTTTGATATAGCTATTCGCAAGGAGTGTATCTTGTGACCTAACATTTTCTTAGATCAAAATGAACACAAATAACAAGAAATTCATACTTAAAAAAAATTCTTATACAATAAAAATATAAAAAAATATATACGGAACAATTCATAGCCAATGAAGAAGGAAGATGAAAATATATGTTCATGCTATATTCACTGTAGTGTTCCATTTGATTGAAATCTCTTGCCACCAACACTTCACTTTCTCTGTTCGTTTTTACTTATATCTATTAAAAAAATAACTACTATCATGGTAATATTATAATATTATAAGTAAGATTAAAAATCTATTTTAGAAATAGTGGACTTAACATCAAAACTAATAATTCAATGGACTGCGTTGATGCCCGCTAATTTAGCAAAATTAGGAAGAAACTCTTTCATTTGAGGTTAAATGAATAAAAACTGGAAAAACAAAGAAGAAATATCTTATCCCGGTCATGTGCCTTTTTTGTATTTGTTTATTATTATTGTCTCTCCCACAACTCGATCTATTTATTTTATTAGTAAAAATAATCCACTATGTGTGTATTCGTTATTGTTCAGTCATTATGTGAAAAAAAATTATTAAATTCACTCTCGAATGGTAACAAAAAATAAATTAATTAAAGAAACAAAAAAAAAATCAAATGAAAATTTCCGCGCACTATATAAAGACGTTTTTCGTGTGAAGCAAAGTTCATAGATAATTGCACATTCTTTGTCCTCTTTTATTCTTTAATAGGAAATCAATACCTAAATTTAAATGCTAAGAACTTTGGAGAAACATATCAATGGATTGGGGATGAATCATATGTGAAAATTTTAAATGATCTCAAATTGTCATAGAAAAGAGATCCCCAAAACTTACACAGAGTGAATGGTTGTGATTTATGACTGAATAAACATGAAGGTAGAAATTGTTGTGACTATTTGTAGGAAATTAGTATTTTATTAATAAATAAAAAATGTAGGTTAATTAAAAGGATATTAATGTTCTAAAATGATATAAATAATATTTAACTATGTATATGATAAAATCGTAAGAGGAAATATGAGTGTGAATTGATGAATGATTTGTTCACCAACACTCTCTTATGACCTCAAATTTCGTTGAATTTCCAACTTAATCAATGGTTGAAAATAACACTTGGGATATTGTAAGAAGAAGAAAAAGAGTTGAAAACCTACAAACTAATAGTTTAATAATTAGAGGAAACCCCTCTATTGATAGCTAACAAATAGTAGTATGAATAAGTACTGATTGGGCTTTATCAGAAAAGTCACAACCCTTCTAAGAAGTCATTACTCATAGGAAAATTCATAACCCTTTGAAAAAGTGTAACACCTTGAACTTTGGTAAGTTTTTAGTGTTGGGTCAACTTCAAATGATCATATTTTTTAGAACAAAAATAGTTAAGTGTCCCAAGACCTATCAAGTCGAAGGTCTTTGAGTCTTATTTCCAACACTACCAAGTTTGCTAAATTTTGATCTCCGAGTAAAAAGTTATGTTTCTTTGAGTGAAGCCTATTTAGTTAAGACATTTCATCTGTTCGGGAAAGGGGTAGTTTGCTCTTTTCCTTATCCCACTAGGCCTAAAACTTTTTTCACTCCTAATAAGGGTGTTATCTGATTTAGACCATTTTTACATGTTCTTAAATGCTTAGGGTTGAGAGAAAGTTTTTAAGAGGAGAAAAGGAGAAGGGTTTCAAACATTCTTTCAACAACTGAGGATTTTGCCAAGAACAAGTGTTATTTCGAGAAATGTAAGCTTCTCATAGTGTTGTGTTTTTTCTCCCTCATGCCAATCATGTAATTTCTTTTATGAATTTGTCCATGAGATTGTTTATATTGACATTCTTGAGAACATCTGGACTTTTAACCGCATTCTTTAACAATGAAGGTTTTTGAGTTCTTGAATTGAGGATATTGCGAAAGAATGTTGTTTCTTGATGTATTTCATGTGTGATTTCATTCATTTTGTGTTGGGATTGTAAGTAAAAAGAATTTGGAGGAAACCAATCGATTGAAGAAAAAATTGTCATATTTTTGGGCATGGGTGTTGGGCAGCACGCCACCACTGTGCCAGGACTACTGGCTAGTAGTTTAGGGGCCGAGGCGGTGCGCTACTCAGTGCGCCCCAAATATTGTCCAGTAGCTTTGGGGCTGGTGCCCCGTGCCACTCAGTGCGCCAGGGTAACCATGTCCTTTTCTTTTTTGTCCTTCATTCTGTATGTGTTTTTTCGAATTGTACTTGCGTTCTCTTCCTAATATAAACACTTAAAGTTTTCATTAATCCTTGTGAGATCCTACATTTTCATAATCACATGTTTTAAATTCACATTTCCAATTAAATTAAAGTTAAGAGGAGAGTTCAAGAGGTTCCTTTTGAGTCACTTTGAGAATTCTTCAAATTGATTATAGTTTTGAACTAAATCTTGAGTAAATGAGTATGAGGATGAAGAGAGTTGAGTTTCATGTTTCAAAATGAATATAAGGGAACTAAGTATTACCATGTATGTAGTCCCTTTACATTTAAAAGAGAGGAACATAGATTTTCGAAATGAGTTTAGAAGTTCAGAGGAGTTTCAGAGTATTATCTCTTTTAAGAGGATCTTTTGAGTAATTACATCAAAATGAGAAAGAATTATGTTTGAAACATCTGAGCATGCATTATATATTGTTGGGAGTAGTATTGATCATTGATATGGGAATGAATTTAGAAAACTCAAAATGCTCATAAACCATGTATGCTAACATGGGTAAATGATCATACTTTTTAGATGATTGCTTATTGCTTTTAAGCATAGCTTAGTGGATACACTTGGTTGAGGTTTTCTATACCCAGCAAGGTATTGGGTAGTTCTGGCAGTATGGGCGAGACGTTGCATCATCACATAGCTCATAGTGATGGTTATCGGTTAGAAAATCTCCCAGATAAGAATAAAGAGTTTCTTATTGGTATTCTTTTTTATACATTTTGAGTTGATATCTACTATTTTAAAAGCTTTAAATATTGCATCTCTTATTGTTGATTCAATATTGAGTTGAGTTTGAGGTGAGTATTGGCTTCCCATGTTATCAGTTCAGTTATCTATGTTTAAGCTTTTCCCTTGCATACTCATACATTCAATGTATTTATGTCATACGACCTGCATCTTGTCATGTTGCAGATACATGTGTTCATGTTCATCAACAGGTGCTCTGTTCATACCATTTGCACATCCAGCTAGCTTTGGTGAGCCTCCTTGCTTTCCGAAGGGTTCCACATTTATTTTCAAAATTTGTAAAGATGATGTGGGCCTTATCCTGACATCTATCACAGTATATAAAAGCTTCATAGACAGTTGTAGTTGAGAAGTCTTCCATAATTTCCTTTGTAATGTATTAAGACTTTGAGTTGATCCCTTATGTTTAAACTAAGTATTTCCAAATATCCATTGAGTTAAGTTGTTATTGAGAAATTTTGACTTTTAAATATTCAATTGATGTTCCTATGTTGTTTGAGTGAGTCTTCCTTTTAGTAGTGAGCCAGGCCAAGAGTTCACTTGGGGCCAACAATGGTTCTTGAGTGTCATCCACGTCCAAGATGTAGGCTCGTGCCGTGAAAAACTTGGTATCAGAGCACAGAGTTCAAGAGTCCTAGGATGTCTATGAAGCCGTGTATGTAGAGTCCTTGTTATCAATGTGAAGCCGGTCACATCTATAATTATGAGGCAATAATATTAAGGAAACATTTCACTTCTTTCTCACTCTTTTGTGCGATAGAGTTCAACCCTATAAAAGTTTCCTTCTAATTCGTGCTTGCATGTATCTTTTCAAATTGTGCCTCCACTAAGAGCTATTCGAGGATGTCTTACTAGGAGGAATGTTAATCCTCAAGAACAAAAGGTTCCTAATGTACTATAGGTGTAACCCCTTCAAAGAGATGTCACCAATGTTGAGTTCAGTAATGCTATTCAGATACTAATTCAGTTGGTGGCCAATCGTGCTGGTCAATAGAGAGGGGTTTGTCAGGATGTGGCTAATACATCCAAAATTCGTTAGTTTCTAAAAATGAATCCCCAAAGTTCACAAGGTCAAACATATTTGAGGATCTAGAGAACTTTGTGAAAGAACTCCAGAAGGTGTTTGAGGTTATGCGTGTTACAGATGCAGAGCGTATGTAGTTAGCCTCATACCAACTCAATGGTGTTGCTAGGATTCGGTATGACCAATGGAAGAAGAGCAGGGATGAAGGGGCACCACGTGTGTGTTGGGCCATTTTAGAAAGTGCTTTCTTGGGGCACTTATTTTTGTGCAAACTGAAAAGGGAAGCAAAGGTAAGGGAGTTTTTGAACTTGAAACATGAATCGATGAGTGTGCATGCGCAGAACCTCAAGTTCACTCAGTTGTCTCGTTATGATCCGAGAATGGTGGCTGATATGAGAAGCAGGATGAGCTTGTTTGTATCGGGGCAATCCTCCTTTCAAGTAAGGAAGTTATGGCGGGATGTTGATAAGGGACATAGATATAGCCAAGCTTATGATCCATTTGCAGCAAGTTGAGGGAGATAAGTTGAACGAAAGAGAAGAGTTCCACAGTAAGAGATCTAAGACGTCAATTCAAGTGTCCGGCCACCAGAAGACCTGAAATGTGAACGAGTCCTTTTTTTAGAAAAGGTCACTTGGACCTGCTGTATCATCAACTAGTGCACTTGTACCAAAGAACAGAGGTGATTTCAAGAACCAGAACACCCAAAATTTTAGGGCTTGACCTACTTAGTCTCAGGGTAGTGTTGCACAAAGGGCTAACTGGAACTCCACATGTTCTAAGTGTGGTAGGAACCACCTAGGAGCGTGTCGTGATGGCTCAAATGGTTGCTTTAAGTGTGATCAGCCTGGACATTTCATGAGATAGTGCCCTAATAACAAGCATGTTAATGGGGGAAACAGAGCCAAATCTTCTTTAACGGCTCCGATAGACAGAGTTGCTCTGAGAGAGCTAATTCACGTGTAGGTGAGGGAGCAGCCTGTCTGCATGCTATAACCAGTCGCCAAGGGCAAGAAAGTTCACCAGATGTTGTCAATGGTATGATCAAAGTCTTTACTTTTAATGTTTATTCATTACTTGATCAAGGTGTGAGTCTATCTTTTGTGTATATAATTATGAGGTTTGATATTCTTTCCCAACGACTTCTTGAGCCCTTTAGTGTTTCCACACCCGTTGGTGAGTCTATTTTAGTAGAGAGATTTTATCATGATTGTACAATCTCTGTCAATCACAAGGACACCATGGCTGACTTAGTCGAGATAGATATATGGAATATATTTATGCTTGGTATGCCTCACTTGATTGTAGGAATCCAGTAGTCAAGTTTCAGTTTCCTAATGAGCCTGTTTTAGAGTGGAGGAGTAGTTCAACAGTGCCTAAGGGTCGTTTCATTTCATAACTTAAGGCCAAAAAGTTAGTCTCTAAGGGTGCATTTATCACTTAGTCTGAGTTAATGACACTAGTGTTGAGACACCGCATATTCAATCAGTTTCACTTATGAGTGAGTTTCCATAGGTCTTTCTAGATGATCTTCCATGAGTCCTTCCTGAGAGAGAAATAGACTTCGGCATAGACATTCTTTCTAATATTTAACCTATTTCTATTCCACCCTATAGAATGACTCTAGCTGAGTTAAAAAAGTTAAAGAGCAGTTGACAGATCTTCTTGATAAGGGTTTCATCCAACCTTGTGTGTCACCTTGGGGTGCTCTGGTCTTATTTGAGTGGAAGAAAGATGGTTCCCTTAGAATGTGTATTGATTACCGCCAGTTGAACAAGGTGACTATAAAGAATAAGTATCCCCTTTCGATAATTGAGGATCTTTTTTATTAACTTTAAGGTGCCACTTGCTTCTCTATGATAGACCTTAGATATGGCTATCATCAGTTTAGAGTAAGAGAAAATAGCATCCCGAAGACAGCATCCAGGACCCGTTATGGTTATTATAAGTTTTTTGTTATGTCTTTTGGCTTGACTAATGCTCTTGCAGCATTCATGGACCTTATGAATTGAGTCTGTAAGCCATATCTTGATATGTTTTTGATTGTTTCATTGATGACATATTGATTTATTCGAGGAATGAAGAGGATCATGCTAGTCATCTCATGATAGTTCTTTAAACTCTCAAAGATAGAAAGTTGTATGGCAAATTTTCTAAGTGTGAGTTTTGTCTTGGGTCTGTGGCATTCATAGGCCATATTATGTCTGGTGAAGGGATTCGAGTTGGCACTCAGAAGATTGAAGGAGTGCAAAACTGGCTCATACCCACATCTCCAACTGACATAAGAAGTCTCTTGGGTGTTGGTTGGTTATTACAGAAGATTTGTCAAGGGGTTTTCATTTATTTCATCCCCGTTTACTAAGATGACTCAAAAAAGGGCTCAGTTTCAATGGTGTGAAGCTTTTAAGAAAAGCATTCAGGAATTGAAAACTCGGTTGACTACTACCCTAGTGTTGACCCTGCCAGAGGGTACAAAAGGCTTTGTTGTTTATTGCGATGCATCTAGAGTTGGACTTTGTTGCGTGTTGATGCAGAATGGTAAGGTCATAGACTGTGCCTTGAGACATCTTAAGATTCACGAGAAGAATTACCTAACTCATGATCTCAAGTTTGCAGCGGTAGTGTTTGCTTTAAAAATATGGCATCACTATCTATATGGTTTTCATGTGGATGTGTTCACTGACCACAAGAGTCTCCAGTTTGTTTTTCAGTCAACAAGAGCTTAATCTTACACAAAGAAGGTGGTTGGAGTTGCTCACGGATTACCGCATGAGTATCCTCTATCACCCAGGTAAGGCTAATGTTGTTATTGATGCTTTGAACAAGTTTTCCATAAGAAGTATTTCCCATAATGAGGAAGGTAAGAAAGACTTGGCTAAAGATTTGCACATACTTTCACGTTTGGTAGTCCGTTTGTTAGATTCCAATGAAGGTGGAGTGGTGGTGATGAATGGGGTTGAATCATCACTATTGTCTGAAGGAAGGAGAAGCAAGACCAAGACCCTGTTCTACTTGAATTAAGGATGAATGTTCATAAGCAAAAGGTGATGGATTTTGAACAATGGGGAGATGGTGTGTTGAGATACCAAGGTAGATTGTGTGTACCAAAAGTGGATGAGCTTCAAGAGAGGATCATGGAAGAGGCTCATAGTTCCAGATACTCTATCCATCCTGGTTCCACAAAGATGTACCATGACTTGAGAGAAGTCTATTGGTGGGGTAGTATGAAGAGGTGCACTGCAGAGTTCATTGCTAGGTGCCTGAATTTCCAACAAGTCAAGGTAGAACACTAAAGGCCCAATGGTGTGGCTCAGAACATAGCTCTTCTAGAATGGAAGTGGGAGATTATTAACATGGATTTTAGTACTAGCTTGCCGCGATTGCACATGCCACATTATTTGATTTGGGTGATTGTAGATCGAATGGCTAAATCAACCTATTTCTTGAAAGTAAAGACTACAAATTGAGCCAAGGATTATGACATATTGTATATTCAAGAGATAGTGCGAATTCATGGAGTTCCTATCTGTATCATCTCAGATAGAGGTGCACAATTCACCACTTAGTTTTGGAAGTCTTTCCAGAAAGGTTTGGGTTCAAAGGTGAACCGTAGTACTACTTTCCATCCTCAGACTGATGGTCAAGTAGAGCACACAATTCAGACTTTAGAGAATGTGTTTAGGGCATGTGTCATTGAATTCAAAGGTAATTGGGATGACCATTTGCCTCTCATAGAATTTTCTTACAATAATAGTTATCACTCTAGTATCTAGATGACTCCTTATGAGGCTCTTTATGGGTGAAGGTGTAGATCTTCTTTTGGTTGGTTTGATGTTGGTGAAGCTGAGTTGATAGGACCAGACTTGGTTCATCAAGCCATGGAGAAAGTGAAGATCATTCAGGAAAGGCTGAAAATAGAGAAAAGTCGTCAAAAATCTTATAATGATGTTAGGAGAAGAGAGTTAGAGTTTGAGATTGATAATTGGGTCTACTTAAAGGTTTCACCCATGAAGGGTGTTATGAAATTTGTAATAAGAGGAAACTCAGTCCCTGGTACATTGATCCTTATATGACATCCAATAGGGTTGGTAATGTAGCTTTTGAGTTGGAGCTACCTTCAGAATTAGCAGCAGTTCATCCTTGTGTTCCATTTATCCATGCTAAATAAGTCTTTGGGTGATACTTCACTCATAATACCTACTGAAAATATTGGTATCAATGCCAACTTGTCTTATGAGGAAATGCCCATTCAGGTTCTGGATCGTCAGGTTCGCAAGTTGAGGACCAAGGAGGTTGCATCATTCAAGGTCTTATGGAGAAATGAATTTTTGAGGAAGCTACTTGGGAGGCCGAGGAGGATATGAAGAACAGATAACCACATCTATTTCCTTTTGGAGAAGTTCCAAACCAAGGTACTAATCTTTGTAAAGTACTCTTTAAGTTGGTATGTTGAGTTATGCTGATTGATTGTTATGCCCTTGAGTTGGGATAGTTGGATGCTTCCCACCCCTATTTTTCTTAGTATGATCTCATTCAAGGGAGAATATTCCCAACAGGGAGATATTTTAATACCTCGAACTTCGGTCAATTTTTAGTTTTGGGTCAACTTCAAATGACCATATATTTTGGCACATAAAGAGTTAAGTGGCCCGTGACCTATCAAATCAAAGGTCTTTGAGTCCACTTTCGAATGCCACCAAGTTTGCTATATTGCAAGCTCTGGGTAAAAATGTATGACTATTTGAGTAAAGCCTCTCTAGTTAAGACATTTCATCTTTTTGGGAAAGGGGTATTTTAGTCTTTTCTATACCCCAATAGGCCTAACACATTTTTTAACTCGTAATAAGGGTCTAATCTGATGTAGACCATTTTTCCGCATTCTTAAATGCTTAGAGTTGAGAGATGGGTTTCAAGAGGAGAAAAGGAGAAGGTTTCAAGTGTTCTTTCAAAAAGTGAGGATTTCGCCAAGAACAAGTGTTTTTTTTCCGAGGTACGTAAGGTTCTCATAGTGTTAGATTTTTTCTCTCTCAAGCCAATCAAGTTATTTCTTTCATTAATTCATCTATGAGATTAATTATATTGAGAATCTTGAGAAGTTCTTGAGGTTTAACCTCATTCTTTAACAATAGAGGTTTTAGAGTTCTTTAAGTGAGGATATAGCGAACGAGTGTTGTTTCTTGATGGACTTTGTGTTGGATTGAATTGATTTTGTGTTGGGTTTGTGAATCAAAAAGATGGCGAAGGAAGACAATAGATTCTAAATGAATTATGACCTTAGAAAATTGACGAAAAAATCGTCAAATTTCTGGGCATGGTGTGGGGCGGTGCACCACCTCTGCGCCTGGACTATTGTCCAGTAGTTGGAACCTAGAGCGGCACGTCACTTTGTGCGCCCCAAACACTGTCCAATAGTTTTTGGGATGGTGCCCCATGCCACTCAATGCGCCAGGGTTGCCATGTCTTTTTCTTTTCCGTCCTTCATTCCGTATGTGTTCTTTAGAGTCGTACCTGCTTCTCTTCCTAATATGAGCTCTTAAAGTCTTCTTTAATCCTTGAGATATCCTACATGTCATAATCACATGTCTTAAATTCACATTTCGAATTAAAGTAAAGTTAAGAGGAGAGTTCAAGAGGTCCATTTTGAGTCAATTTGAGAATTCTTTAAATTGATTATAGTTTTGAACTAAATCTTGAGTAAATGAGTATGAGTATGAGGATGAGAAGAGTTGAGTTTCATGTTTCAAAATGAGTATAAGGTAACTAAGTATTCCCAAGTATGTAATACTTTACATTTTAAAGTGAAAACATCAATTTATAAATGAGTTTACAAGTTTAGAAGAGTTTCAAAGTATTACCTCTTTTAAGCATCGATATGGGGATGAGTTTAGAAAACTCAAAATGTTCATAAACCATGTATGCCAACATGGGTAAAGGGTCATACTTTTTAGATGATTCCTTTTTTCTTTTAAGCATAGCTTATTGGATACACTTAGTTAAGGTGTTCTATACCCTAGCAAGGTATATGACAGTTCTGGCAGCGTGGGCGAGACGTTGTATCATCACATAGCTCAAAGTGATGTTTATCAATTAGAGAATCTCCCAAATAAGATTAAAGAGTTTCTTATTGTATTTTTTATACAATTTGAGTTGATATCTACTATTTTAAAAGCTTTAAATATTGCATCTCTTATTGTCGATTTCATATTGAGTTGAGTTTGAAGTGAGTATTGGCTTTCCATGTTATCAGTTCAGTTATCTATGTTTCAGCTTTCCTATTACATACTCGTACATTCAATGTACTGACGTCATTCGACTTGCATCGTTTCATGATGCAGATATTGGTGTTCAGAGTCATCAAGCGGTGCTCTATTGATACCATTTGCACATCTAGCTAGTTTTGATGAGCCTCCTTGCTTTCTAGAGGGTTCCACATTTATTTTCAATATTTGTTAAGATATTGTGGATCGTATCCCGACATCTATCATAGTATTTAGAAGCTTCATAGACAGTTGTAGTTGAGGAGTCTTTCACCATTTCCTACGTAATGTTTTTAGACTTTGAGTTGATCACTTAAGTTTAAACTAAGTATTTCCATATATCCATTGAGTTAAGTCGTTATTGAGAAATTTTGACTTTTAAATATTCAATTGATATTCTTATGTTGTTTGAGTGAGTCTTCTTGTAAGTAGTGAGCCAGGCCAAGGGTTCACTTGGGGACCAGCAATGGTTCTTAAGTGTTATCCACATCCAGGGTGTAGGCTCGAGGCCTGAAAAACTTGGTATCAAAGCACATAGTTCAAGATTCCTAGGTGTCTATGATGCCGTGTCTGTAGAGTCCTTGTTATCGGTGTGAAGCAGGCCACATCTATAAATAGGAGGCTACAATATTTAGGAAACATTTCACTTCTTTCTTACTCTCTTTAGTGCGTTAGAATTAAAATCTATAAAAGTTTCCTTCTAATTCGTACTTGCACGTATATTTTCATATTGTGCCTTCACAAAGAGCTATTTGAGGATGTCTTGCTAGGAGGAATGTGTATCGTCAAGAACAAGAGGTTCCTAATGCACTAGAGGTGTAACCCCCTCAAGGAGATGTCACAAATACTGAGTTTAGGAATGTTATTTAGATGTTGACTCAGGTGAGGGCCAATCAT
The DNA here is from genome assembly GCA_036250505.1 of Solanum acaule. NCBI lineage: Eukaryota > Viridiplantae > Streptophyta > Magnoliopsida > Solanales > Solanaceae > Solanum > Solanum acaule. The sequence goes on along the minus strand of JAJOOR010020142.1, from coordinate 20,004 downwards.
GCTGGTCAACAGAGATGGGTTCGTGAGGATGTGGCTGATACATACAGAATTCGTGACTTTTTAAGAATGAATCCCCTAGAGTTCACATGGTCAAACATCATTGAGGATCCGGAGAACTTTGTGGAAAAACTTCAGATGGTGTTTGAGGTTATGCGTGTTTTCGATGCAGAGCATGTTAAGTTAGCTTCATACCAACTCAAGGGTGTTGCTAGGATTCAATACGACCAATGGAAGAAGAGTAGGGCTGAAGGGGCACCATGTGTGAGTTGGGCTGTTTTTGAAAGTGCCTTCTTGGGGCCTTTATTTCTATGCGAACTAAAGGAAGCAAAGATAAGGGAGTTTTTGAACTTATAAAAGGATTCCATGAGTGTGCGTGAGAACAGCCTCAAGTTGACTCAGTTGTCTCATTATGCTCCGAAAATGGTGGTTGAAATGAGAAGCAGGATGAGCTTGTTTGTGTCTGGGCTATCCTATTTGTCAAATAAGAAAGTTATGGCGACGATGTTGATATGGGACATCGACATAGCCAGGCTTATGATCCATGTGCAACAAATTGAGGAAGATAAGGTGAACGACATAGAATAGTTTCACAGTAAAAGAGCTAAGACCTCAATTCAAGTGTCTAGCCAGCAGAACACTGAAAATGTGAACCGGTCCTCTTTTTCGAAAAGGTCAGTAGACCTGCTCCATCGTTAGGTATTCATTTGAGTTTGAGGTGAGTATTTGCTTCCCATGTTTTCAGTTCAGTTATCTATGTTTTAGCTTTCCCCTTGCATACTTGTACATTCAATGTACTGATGTCATGCAACCTGTATTATTTCATGATGCAAATAAAGGTGTTCAAGGTCATTAACATGCGCTCCGTTGATAACATTTTCACATTTATCTAGTTTTTGTGATCCTCCTTGCTTTTCAAAGGGTTCCACATTTATTTTTCAATATTTGTTTAGATGTCGTGGGTCTTGACCTGATATCTATCGTAGTGTTTATAGGCTTCATAGACAGTAGTAGTTGAGGAGTCTTTCACCATTTCCTTTGTAATGTTTTGAGACTTTGAGTTGATCACTTATTTTTAAACTAAGTATTTCCAGATATCCATTAAGTTGCTATTGAGACATTTTGACTTTTAAATATTCAATTGAAGTTCCTATGTTGTTTGAGTGAGTTATCGGCAGAGTAGTGAGCCAGGCCCAGGGTTCACTTGGGGATCAGTGATGGTTCTCAAGTGCTAGCCACGTCCAGGGTGCATGCTCGGGGCGTGACAAAATGTCACAATCGTTTTAAAAATCACAATCCTTCAGTAAAGTCACAATTCATTCGAAAAGTGACATTCTCATAGTGTGAAAAGATATCTACTTCTAATATAATATAATTAAATAAAATAAATTGACTATTTTTAATTGAGTTATTATAGTAATTCAATATTCATGTTTCAGACTTCATGCTTTTAAGGTAGTATAGAAGATATATATTACATTAGCATTCCCCCTATACTAAATTAAAATCTATTAAACTATTTCAATAAATTGTAAAAGCTAATTAAAGTCCAATTATATACGCATAAATGCAGAATTAATTAAAATTAATCTATTGCATTTTAATTCTTTAGTTATGATGTTATTTTCATATAAAAAAACTAATTTTCAACGGAATATCTTCTACAATAGTGAAATATTTTCATAATCTTTTCACATTCTCAATTAAATTCTATGTAATTATCAAATCACTTTATAAGATTAGTATCAGATTTTTGTTGTTTATGTCAAGAATTATTCACTCCTAAAAAATTAATTGTTTTTCACTTGGAGCGGTATTTCATTCTGCATTGTCCCAGTCAGTTCCCTCACCCCCACCCCCTCAATTTTTTTTCTCTTACAATGTTGTATATTGACAAAATAGTGTATCATTGTTTACTTGTCACAACCTGAGCCTACACCCTGGACATAATTGGCACTCGAGAACCATTGTTGGTCCCCAAGCGAACCCTTGGCTTGACACAATACTCAGAGGAAGACTTACTCAACAATATATGGACTCAAAAGTAAAGGTTTCTCAAAAGTCTCAAAATAAATAACTCAGAAGATTTAAAAACATTAAACTGGCCAAAAGAGGAAACTCAAGTCTTGGACATTAACAATTTTAACGAAACAGACTTTTCAAAACACTGTTGTCTACAAAGTCTCTAATAATTATGAGGGAAGTCGTGAGAAGACCCACGACCTCCTAAAAAAAGTGAAAGCAGATGTGTAACCCTCCCAAGCAAATGAGGCTCACCAAAGCAAATTTGGAACTACAAGTGGTATCAATGAGGGGCATGTTGATGACCCTGATTACCTGTATTTGTGTAACAGTCCGGAAAACTAGTAGACTAAACTAGAGCCTAACGTAAAAGTAGTAGACTAAACTAGAGTCTAATGTAAGTGTTAGGGTCGTAAATAAATCTCGGTATTTAATATATATGTTTTTGGGTTTAAACGTCAAGGTACGACTCCCCAAGGACCAACCAAGGGAACTTGAGGAGGACCCTAAAACAAGGCTTCAAAACAGTCCACTCACGAGGGGGACCTACGAGCAGTAGGTGGACCCACGCCTCGTGGGTGGGGGTCATGGGTCAAGGCACTAGAAAATGGGCTGCAGAACCCCAACCCACGGTTCACCAGCCCACCACGTGGGTCCATCCACGGACCGTGGGTGGTCACTGAAATTGTTATTTGGAAGTTAGACTTAGGGGTCTTTTGGGGTTTTCATTTTAATTAATTGCTAAATGACGTCATTTTAGCCTATTTTTAAACACCTCTATAAGTGGTTTACCGACCTAAACTAACTCATCTAAATCATAATTTCTAAATCCCCAAATAAACCAAACCCTTTCCAAAATATTCTCTCTAGAACTCCAAGGAAGAAGAAGAAGAAAGGAGAAGCTAAGGTTGAAGGATCCATCTTTTCTACTCAATTTCGTGGGAATTATTCAATATGGTATGGAAGTTATTCCTCCATGTGTAGCCTTCACCCATGGAGCCCTTTCTAAGCCCCTAATTTTAAAGTTAGAAAACCCAAAATCTAGGGTTTGACTCCAATCTTATGGATTCCTTTCAAATTCATTTTTTTAAAAATTGTATTATGTTTAATTATGGATATATTAATGATTTTATATGATGTTAAGTTGAATTCCTCAAGAATCCGTGAATTTCCTTAATTTTCAAAATTGGATCTAAAAGTGTGGTGAATTGTAGAAAGAAGAGTATTATTAGATTATGCTTATAGTAATAATAATAATTGAATCATGTTATCATCCATGTCTAATCTAGTAATTCTAGATATGTTGATTGACTGTGATCTATTGTCCTTGAAGGGTAAAGCATGAGAATTATGTATGTTTATGAGTTTTATATATATGCATTTAGATCACTTTGAGAGTAAACTGAATTTGATTATGATCTAATTGTTGTGTTGATTGGATGATTATCCCTATGTACACACTTATGAATGAATATGATATGAGGTGAAAGGTTTGTCACATGTAGTAATTTTAAGGTTGGAATACTAGTCTCACCTATTGAATCTATGGGCTTTAGTATGAATTATGGTGGATTGAGTGTCAAGACATTCTTCCATAATTATGAACTTAAGTCAAGACTTAATATGAACTCAATGGGAATTAATTCTTAGTAGCAAGTGGATATGAATATGAGATAAAGGTTTATACACTAATTGAGTCCGGCTTTCCAAATGGGTTCCTTCTACCATAGTTGAGTCTGGGTTCCCAATGTATGTATCTCATGAGATGGAAACCTTATACCTTAGTTGAGCCTGGTTTTCTAGAAGCAATCTCCTTTTCCCATAAACTATGTCCTCACATAGTTCTTTAGCTAGTGGATCCACCTAAGCTAAGAGTATGGTTCTATCTTAGGCAAGTAGGACAACCTTTTTCCAGTGTGGGGTAGACACTGGATTCCATGGTGAGCGCACATGGTCTACGTCGGTTAAGGCTAATCTCCAACTATGATAATATGAACAAGAATATGAGTTATGAACTATAGTTGCTCAAGAAGATTTCCTTAGTGTGGGTAGGATTATGGGATCTTATTCATGCACTGCACAAGGATACTTTGAGGGTATTTATGGTATGTTTCGATTATGTTGTGATGATCTATATGTTGAATATGCTTATGACTTATGCTTTTACACTAATCTTCATGATGAATCTTAAACATGGTAAAGTGCATGCTTTTCAACTAAAATGTCCTTTTTAGCATGTTTTAAAGGTTTTTATGGATGGCTATCATACTTAGTGCATTTTTGTACTAGCCCATTTTTCCTACATTTTCCAAAGTGTAGGGTCTGGTTCTTAAGGTGATCATCATTTGATTCAAGGTTGGATTCGACTATTCTCATAGCTTGTGGTGAGTCCTCATAAGTCGAGGACGGATGTTTTCATTTGAGTTTCATTGTTGGACTTTTATTTCTGGATTATGTTTTTTTGGGTTTTGACCCTATTTGACTCAAGTATTGTAATAGATGGCTAATTGAGATAAGTCTAGACTTTCGCTTTGCTTTTATGAAACTTTTGGACTTAAATGAGTTTTTACTCTTATTGTCCTAATGCTTTATGTTATGATATACTAAGTAGCTTACATGGTGCCTTTAGGGGTATTATGTGCCTTGTCACGTCTAGGGGGTACCCTTGGGTCGTGATAAACTTGGTAATCAGAGCACAAGGTTTAGAATGATTCTAGGATGATGTCTCATAAGCCACGTCTAGTAGAGTCTTGTTCATGAGTATGTAGCGCGCCACATTTATGAATGTGAGGCTATAAGATGTTAGGAAATTTCAGTTCTTTCATTACTCTTAAGTTGTGCCTTAGAGTTTAAATCTATAAAAGTCCCTCTCTTAATCCTTCTCTTGTATCTTCAGGAAATGAATACACAAAGGGCTAACACAAGAAGGGTGGAAGAAGAGAATGTGAATGAAGGAGCTCCTCCTCAAGGTAATCAAGCTCCTCAAGTTAACCAAGCCCCGTTGGATCCCGTGATTGAGAATGTGACCCATGAGGAGTTTCGGTCTACTATCCAAATGTTGGCTCAAGTTGTGACGGCACAAGCCAATAGAGAAGTTGTAGCTCTGGCCAATCCTAATATGAATTCCGTGACTTCTACATTGAGAGAATTTGAATGAATGAACTCTCTCGTGTTTCTTGGTTCCAAAGTGGGAGAGGATCTTCAAAATTGTTTGGAAGAGGTTTATAAAATAATTGATGCCATGGGGGTGACTTCGGTAGAGAAAGCGGAGTTAGCCACTTACCAATTGAAGAGTGTGGCTCAAGTATGGTATACTCAATGGAAGAACAACAGGCCGGTAGGAGCGGGTCCAATAGAGTGGGAAGTGTTCAAATCGGTGTTCCTTGATAGGTTCTTTCCCTGAGAGTTCGGGGAAGCTAAGGTGGAAGAATTTTTTAACCTCCGTCAAGGAGGTATGTGTGTTCAAGAATATTATCTAAAGTTTACTCAATTGTCCAAGTATGCTCCGGCTTTTGTGGCGTACTCAAGGGATATGATGAGTAGGTATTTGACGGGTGTGTCTAGATTGGTGAAAAAATAATTTCATTCGGCAATGCTTCATGATAATATGGATATCTCACGTCTCATGGTGTATGCTAAACAAATGGAGGAATAGAAACTCCAAGTCAAGAATAGGGAGGTGAAAAGAGCTAGAACCGGTGATGGGAATTTCTCCAATGCTAGGTTCGATGGACAAGGTCGAACAAGGATCAAAAAAAGTTTCTCCAACCAAGACTCCTCTAGTGCTCCCCCAAGGGTCCACAATGATAGGGTGTCTAACCCTAAACCTCAAGGAGGTAATAGTAGTGGTTCTTATGTTGCTACGCCTAATTATACAAAATGTGGTAGAAAATATGACGGAAAGTGCTTAGTTGGCTCGGATGGGTGCTATGGTTGTGGGAAGAGTGGCCACAAGATGATAGAGTGTCCTATGCTCAAGGTTAAAGGAAGGGAAGATAAACAAGCTCCTCCAAGCGGTTCCAACTCCAATGCTCAAAAGAAGAACCGTTTTTATGCTCTTAAATCCCGAGTTGACCAAGAGAGCTCCCTGGATGTGGTGACCGGTATGTTAAAATTATTTTCTATTGATGTATATGCCTTGTTATATCCCAGTGCCACTTTGTCCTTTATGACACCTTTTGTGGTCATGATGTTTGAAATACTCCCCAAAGTGTTAGTAGAACTTGTTTCGGTCTCTACCTTGGTTGGTGACTCGGTCGTGGCAAAAAGAGTCTATAGAAGTTGTCCCATAAAGTTACTTTGGTGGATTTGGTAGAGTTAGACATGTTAGACTTTGATGTGATTTTGAGTATGGATTGGTTGCATGCATGTTATGCCTCTATAGATTGTAGGACTCGGGTAGTTAAATTCCAATTTCCAAATTAGCCTATCTTATAGTGGAAGGGGGGAAATTCTATCCCTAAAGGTCAATTTGTTTCTTGTCTTAAAGCTAGGAAAATGATCTCCAAAGGGTGTATTTACCATCTTATTAGGGTGATGGATGTTGAGTCTGAAACTCCTTCTCTAGAGTCGGTTCCGGTAGTGGATGAGTTTCCAGAAGTTTTCCGCGATGATTTGTCAGATATTCCTCCCGAGCGGGAAATAGATTTTGGCATTGATATTTTACAGGACACGCAACCTATCTCCATTCCTCCCTATAGAATGGCTCCGGCCGAATTGAAAGAGTTGAAAGAGGAACTAAAGGATTTGTTAGATAAGGGTTTTATCCGACCGAGTATCTCTCCATGGGTGCTCCAGTGATGTTTGTTAGAAAGAAGAATGGGTCTCTTAGAATGTGCATTGAGTATCGTCAATTGGACAAAGTGAACATCAAGAATAAATATCCCCCTTCCAAGAATTGATGACCTGTTTGATCAACTTCAAGGGGCTAGCTATTTCTCCAAAATTGATCTTCATTCGACTTATCACCAATTAAAGGTGAGAGGGGTTGATATTTCAAAGATGGCCTTTAGGACCCGGTATGGTCACTATGAATTTGTGGTTATGTCATTTAGGTTGACAAATTCCCCGACGACATTTATGGATTTGATGAATAGGATATTTAGACAATACCTAGATATGTTTGTGATTGTGTTTATTGATGATATTTTGATCTATTCAAGGAGTGAGAATGAACATGTGGACCATTTGAGAATTGTGTTGCAAGTTCTTAAGGACCAAGTTTAGAAAGTGTGAATTTTGGTTGAGGACCGTAGCTTTCCTTGGTCATATTGTGCCAAGCAAGGGTATTGAGGTAGATCCTCAGAAGATGGATGCGGTCGAGAGTTGTCTTAGACCTCTAACTCCTTCCAATATTAGAAACTTTTTGGGTTTGTCCGGTTACTATAGGAGGTTTGTTGAGGGTTTTTCCTTTATTTCTTCTCCATTGACGGAAGGAAGGCTAAGTTTGAGTGGTCGGAGGGTTGTGAGCAAAACTTCCAAGGGTTGAAAGATAGACTTTCTACCGCTCCGGTGTTGACCTTACCAGAGGGTATGAATGGCTTTGTTGTATATTGTGAAGCCTCTAGAGTTGGCTTGGGATGTGTCCTCATGCAAAAATGGTAAAGTGATTGCCTATGCTTCAAGGTAACTCAAGGTACATGAAAAGAATTACCCGACCCATGATCTTGAATTAGCGGATATGGAGACATTACTTGTATGGGGTCCATGTGGATGTTTTTACCGATCACAAGAGTCTTCAATATGTGTTTAGTCAAAAAAACTTGAATCTCCGACAAAGAAGGTGATTAGAACTTTTGAAGGATTATGGCATGAGTGTCCTTTACCACCCCGACAAAGCTAATGTTGTAGCGGATTCACTTAGTAGATTATCCATGGGTATTGTAGCTCATGTATAGGATGAAAAGAAGGAATTTGTTAGAGAGGTGCATAGATTGGCACGACTGGGTGTCCAACTAGTGGATTCCCCCAAGGGTGGATTCATGGTCCATAATGTTTCCGAATCGTACTTTGTGATGGATGTGAAGTCTAAACAAGGTCTTGATCCTTTATTCGTTGAGTTGAAAGATTCGGTACTCAAGAAGTTCGTTGAGGCTTTCTCCCAAGGGGGAGATGGCGTACTTAGGTACCAAGGTCTCTAGGTGTTTCGGATGTAGATGGTTTGAGAGAGCAAATTTTAGAGGAGGCTCATAGTTCTCGATATTCTATTCATCCGGGTGCAACCAAGATGTACCGTGATCTACGGGAAGTCTATTGGTGGAATGGTATGAAAAAGGATATTGCAGGATTTGTAACCAAATGTCCTAATTGTCAACAAGTTAAGGTTGAGCATCAAAGGCTAGGAGGCTTTTTGCAAGATAGACCGATTCCCACTTGGAAGTGGGAAGAGGTGAATATGGTTTTTATTGTGGGTTTGCCTCGTACCCAAAGGAAACATGATTCTATTTGGGTCATTATAGATAGGATGACAAAATCAACCCACATTATTCCCGTCAAGGTTTCTCATTTGGTGGAACACTATGTCAATTTGTATATAAGGGAGATAGTGAGGTTGCAAGGAGTTCCTTTATCTATTATTTCGGATCGGGGTACTAAATTTACTTCACACTTTTGGAAGTCATTGCGAAAGGGGCTTGGTACAAAGGTCAAGCTTTGCACGACTTTTCATTCCCAAATGGATGGTCAAATGGAACGCACCATTCAGACCTTAGAGGATATGTTGATGTCACGACCCAGGGCTACCCCCTCGAAGCGATACTACGTACAAGACTCTGAAAAGTCTCATACAAGCCTCATAGCATTCTTGAACATAAGAACATAGGAAAAAATGCGAAATTAAAACTTTTCTTTACAATTGAGGTCATTCTTTCATAAAAGCAAGTGGAAGACTTTATATACTTTGTCTCAAACCATCTAGGACCATAAGACTTAAAACTTTGGGACGCAGCCCATACAAAAGCTCTAAACATAATAAAAGACACAAGGGAACAAAGTGGGTTTGTCCTCGAAACTATGAGGACTCACCAAGTCTTCAACTCAAAGCTCCTTAGAAACCTATCTTCCAAGTATACGACATCAAATCTCCAAACCCTACACTTTGGCAAAAATAGAGAAATATGGGTTAACACATAAAGTAGTAAGTATGATAGCCATGCAATGCATGGATGACATCCCATACTACCACCCACACTTCATAGAACTTCTCAAGAAACCATAAGGCACATCTCATATGATGGGAATAAACATTTAACCGACATAGACCATGTGAGCTTGACATAGAATACGGTGTCATGAAGCCCCACACCGTAAAGAGGTGGTCCACTTGCCTAAGGTAAGACTGCTAACATCTAGCTTAGGTGGATCCACTAGCTAGGACCTATGTGGGCACATAGTTATGGGATATGAAGATCTTCATTGGAACTCTAACCTAACAATAGGAGAGTTTCCATCTTACCATATCCACTCGGTGATTAGCCTACATTCCCATAGAGTATTTCATTCACATTACATTATTGTACTTGATAGGAATGCCATTGGCCTATCGACCCAAGTCACATCATTACAAATGAGAGGAATGCCATAAGCCTATCGACTCATGATTCATTATTAGGAAAGCTCTAGAGTCCTCGTGAAAGGAATGCCATAAGCCTATCGATTCATGGTTCCTCATTACATTATTATACTCATGAAATAAATGCCAAAAGCCTATCGATTTATGGTACATTGACTCATTAGGAAAGGAATTTCATTGGCCTATCGATTCAAGAGTCATCATTACATTAGATCATTGGCTCATTATGAAAGGAATGCCTTAGGCCTATCGATTCATATTCATTAAGTCAATACATATTCATTATACAAGAAGAGGATTTCGTAGCCGACCAATTCAAGATACTTCATTCAAGAACACATTCATCAATACAAGAAAAGGATGCCTTAGCCTATCAATTCAAGATACATCAATCAACATTACTTTCATTTATACAAGAATAGGATGCTTAAGCCTACCAATTCAAGCTATAACATCACATTATAGAAAACCTTCACATTCTATCATCATCATTCATGTGTTAATTGAGAATATGCTTTCAATAATAACACAATTACATTCTAAACATGATCATAGTTCTTTCATTGAGATCACATACATATCCTTCACGTCATATTCATACATAATCTTTCATGAACTTGCCTTCCATGGCTATGAACCAACATCAAACCATAAATCTAAGGTACTACAATTGATAAGGAAATTGACATGATTCACTAACTAATTCAATATAAACATAAACAATTCAATATACTTTCACGATCAATCAATTCCCAATCACAATTCACAACTTAAGAATTTGAGGGAAAACATGGGTTCATAGGATAAATCATCTTAATTCATCATTAAGTCAACATTCTATTCATAATTCATTATATAAAAGCCTTTGAAATCGTTTTGGAATTGAACCCATGCATAGATTGAAAACTAGGGTTTTTGGGTAAAATTGGAGACTTGAAATCATCTTTGAAATTGGCTCCTTGAAAGAAACTAAGTCAAGGATGAAGACTACCATACCTTTTAGAGAAGAACTCCACAAAACTTGAGTAAAAATGGTGAGATCTTGAGCTTGAAAACTTGCATCCTTCACCTCCAATGGAGGTTTCTAGAGAGAACTTTTGAGGAGAGAAGGTTTCTAATTTGGGTGTTTTGAAATAATGAAGTCTAAAAGGGAGTTTTACACTTTTAAAACCTTTAAACACTTTAATTAACCAATAATAACCGCCCCCCCACTTAACTAAACTTAAAATGAATTGACAATGACCCCTAGCTAGGCCGAGACTTGACAGCAAACACAGACATGACTCACGAACCATCACCCACGAATCGTGGGTGGGTCCACGAGCCATGCTGGCAAGTCGTGGATTGGTTCTATGGCTTGACATTTGGGACCTTGACCCACGGAGGCTATCCACAGGGCGTGGATGGAGCTACGGGGCATAGGTGCCATCCGTGAGTCACTTGATCTTGGGCAGATTTTTGGTTTCTTGGGGTCTTGGGGGTTAGGCTTTAGGGTCCTCCTCAAGGACCCCTTGGGTGGTCCTTGGGGAGTCGTACCTTGACGTTTAACCCCTCAACCTATGCTCGGTAATACATTAAACAACCTCAAACCCCATAACAAACTCAAAAACAAACTAGTTAGGCTCTAGTTTCACTTACTAGTTTTACGGGTCGTTACATTATCCCCCACTAGGGAACATTCGTCCCCGAATGAAACTTCAAACACATTAAGGGATTAACGACTCAAGACTAGCATCCCATTATGCATGAAACATCATATACAATGCATAAAACAAGGAGGAAACATCAACTCCATCTCAAACATGTTCAATGCAACACAAGAAAGTAGGAACTAACATCTACAAACTCATTATGCATTATAACTTCAACCTTTATCATTTCATTGGAGGAATTAGCTTCTCCAATGCAAATCATGCTTATAATAACATCATTTGGCACATTATGCAATTTCTCTTAAAAGCATATTTAGGCATGTTCAAGAATTCAGCTGATGAAGCATATATATAACTCATACTAAAAACACATCCACATGAGGAACATAATTCATATAAACTCATTTTCTCATTTAAACATGAATTCATCAAGAACATGCGTAACATAAGGAGACCATGGAAGCACATAATCACTCATGACTCCAAAACATGAAACAAGCTACAAGGAACTCTTGGTCTTAAGCTTGAATAGGAATAAAGGAACGAGATAAGGATATCGATACTCTTGACAACCTTACTATTCAACATACTATCTCCCCCTTGGGAGTAAACCCAAACTAAGGCTAACATGAACATCACATAGGGACCTCAACAAGTCATCCACAACCATAAGGAACTATCAACATATCGGTGCTTTTAAACTTGGAAGGTCCTCATTAAGCAACTCTTGTTCACAAACAACTTTACCAACACCACTCAAGGTCTCATATTACTCTACCAAATCGGGTCTAAACTATTCAAACTCACTACACCCTTTAAGGTGAGATTATCAAGTAAGCCTAACTCATGAACATCAAGGACACTCAATGACCTTACCATCTAAGCACATTATCCCCCACTTGGGAGTAAGCCTATACAAGCTCTTTTAAACTTCACTTCTTTCCATTCTAAGGTCGGAGCAAGCCATCACCAAACCTTCACACTCATCACACAAGATTATTCTAAACCAACTTCTACCCTTCTTAGAGAAGTCTACTCACTCAACCCTTCAAGACATTTCTAAAACACCTCATTCATCAAATCTTTCAACATACCTCAAAACTCATCATAACTAAGTCGGGTTCTACCATCATCTAAGCATAACCATAAAGCAACACATTCGTACTAAAGACAACATCACAATCTATCACCTCAAATCTAACAAGTCACATAGCCATAATTGGTATCACAACCAACCTTCCTCCCTCACTCCTTCTAGCATAAGCCTTTCAAGTGGTCATACCCTAAAGACCATCAAATAAGGAATAAGAGAGATACATTATAGAGTTAAACTCTATGGCACGACTTGAAGAATGAAGAAGTGAGACTTTCCTAACACCCAATAGCCTCCTATTCATAAATGTGGCGCGCTTCACACTATGAACAAGCCTCTACTAGATGTGGTTTAAAACATCCTAAAACCATTCCCAAGACCATGTGCTCTAATACCTTGTTTGTCACGACCCAGGGCTACCCCCTAGATGTGACACGGCGTACAAGACTCTGAAAAGTCTCATACAAGCCTCATAGCATTCTTGAACATAAGAACATAGGAAAATAATGCGGAACTAAAACTTTTCTTTACAATCGAAGTCATTTTTTCATAAAATCAAGTGGAAGACTTTTTATACTTTATCTCAAACCATCTAGGACCATAAGACTTAAAAATTTGGGATGCAACCCATACAAAAACTCTAAACACAATAAAAGACATAAGGGAACAAGGTGGGTTTGTTCTCGAAACTATGAGGACTCTCCAAGTCATCAACTCCAAGCTCCTTAGAAACCTATCTTCCAAGTATAGGACATCAAATCTCCAAACCCTACACTTTGGTAAAAATGGAGAAATATGGGTTAGCACATAAAGTACTAAGTATGATAGCCATGCAAAAACCATGCTTAAAAAGGACATTTTCTTTGGAAATCATGCTTTATGCCAATTTGATAAAACTTCATGAACATAAGTATAAGAGTCATAATATACACACATAACCAACATACAAGTCATTTCTTCACATTGGAACATAATCAACATATAAACCATCACCTTCACATTAAGCCTTCACCTCAAGTAACCCTCAAGTTATACTTTGTGCAATGTATGTATAGTGTCCCATACCACCATCCACACTAAGTACCACATCAAGGTCACCAAAAGTGAACTTACCATTCATCCTTTCCATCTTTACACAGTACTCATACATAAGAGACATAAACATTTCATAAGTCATAACAAGAAAATAACTCATAATACAATGCAAGTATAGCATTCATCATCTCATTTAAGCGTATAAGTCAACATTCTTCATTTGCTTCATTAAGAGAACTTTCATTCATTAGTCATTAAGACCTTAGAGAACCCACTATAGCCCTCTCAAAGTCTACTCGTGCAATGCATGGATGGCATCCTATACTACCACCCACACTTCATAGAACTTCTCAAGAAACCATAATGCAAATCTCATATGATGGGAATAAGCGTTTAACCGATATAGACCATGTGAGCTTGACATGGAATCCGGTGTCATGAAGCCCTACACTGTAAAGAGATGGTCTACTTGCCTAAGGTAAGACCGGTAACATCTAGCTTAGGTGGATCCACTAGCTAGGACATATGTGAGCACATAGTTATGGGATATGAAGATGTTCATTGGAACTCTAACCTAACAATAGGAGAGTTTCCATCTTACCATATCCACTCGGTGATTAGCCTACATTCCCATAGAGTATTTCATTCACATTACATTATTGTACTTGATAGGAATACCATTGGCCTATCGACCCAAGTCACATCATTACAAATTAGAGGAATGGCATAAGCCTATCGACTCATGATTCATAATTAGGAAAGCTCTAGAGTCCTCGTGAAAAGAATTCCATAAGCCTATCGATTCATGGTTCCTCATACATTATTATACTTATGAAAGAAATGCCAAAAGCCTATCGATTTATGGTACATTGACTCATTAGGAAAGGAATGCCATTGGCCTATCGATTCAAGAGTCGTCATTACATTAGCTCATTGGCTCATTATGAAAGAAATGCCTTAGGCCTATCGATTCATATTCATTAAGTCAATACACATTAATTATACAAGAAGAGGATGCCTTAGCCTACCAATTCAAGATACTTCATTCAAGATCACATTCATCAATACAAGAAGAGGATGTTTTAGCCTACCAATTCAAGATACATCAATCCACATTACTTTCATTTATACAAGAATAGGATGCCTAAGCCTACCAATTCAAGTTATAACATCACATTATAGAAAACCTTCACATTCTATCATCATCATTCATGAGTGTTAATTGAGAATATGCTTTCAATAATAACACAATTACATTGTAAACATGATCATAGTTCTTTCATTGAGATCACATACATATTCTTCTCATCGTATTCATACATAGATCCTTCATGAACATGCCTTCCAACGCTATGAACCAATATCAACCCATAAATCTAAGTTAATTCAATAGATAAGGAAATTAACATGATTCACTAACTAATTCAATATAGACATAAACAATTCAACACACTTTCATGATCAATCAATTCTCAATCACAATTCACAACTTAAGAATTTGATGGAAAACATGGGTTCATAGCATAAATCATCTTAATTCATCATTAATTCAACATTCTATTCATAATTCATCATATAAAATCCTTTGAAATCGTTTTGTAATTGAACCCATGCATATATTGAAAACTAGGGTTTTTGGGGAAAATTGGAGACTTGAAATCATCTTTGAAATTGGCTCCTTGAAAGAAACTAAGTCAAGGATGAAGACTACCATACCTTTTAGGGAATAAATCCACAAAAAATGAGTGAAAATGGTGAGATCTTGAGCTTGAAATCTTGAATCCTTCACCTCCAATTGAGTTTTCTAGAGAGAGAACTTTTGAGGAGAGGAGGTTTCTAATTTGGGTGTTTTAAAATAATGAAGTCTAAAGGGAGTTTAACACTTTTAAAACCCTTAAAATACTTTAATTAACCAATAATAACCATCCCCCACTTAACTAAACTTAAAATGAATTTACAAATGACCCTTAGCTAGGCAGAGACTTGACAGCAAACACATGCATGACTCATGAACCACCACCCACGGACGGTGGGTGGGTCCACGAGCCGTGTTAGAAAGTTGTGGATTGGTTTGTGGCTTTCCATTTGGGGACTTGACCCATTGAGGCCATCCACGGGGCGTGGATGGACCTACGGGGTGTAGGTCCCATCTGTGAGTCACTTGATCATGGGCAGATTTTTGGTTTCTTGGGGTCTTTGGGGTTAGGCTTTAGGGTACTTCTCAAGGATCCCTTGGGTGGTTCTTGGGGAGTCATACCTTGACGTTTAACACCTAAACCCGTCAACCTAAGCTCGGGAATACATTAAACAACCTAAAACCCCATAACAAACTTAAAAAGAAACTAGTTAGGCTCTAGTTTCACTTACTAGTTTTTGAGGTCTTTACAATTGAGGGCATACGTGATAGATTTTAAAGGTAATTGGGATGACCACTTATCATTGATAGAGTTTGCCTACAATAATAGTTATCATTCTAGTATTGGAATGGCTCCTTTTGAAGCCTTGCATGGTAGGAGATGTAGGTCTCCAGTTGGTTGGTTTGAGGTAGGTGAAATTACTCTTATTGGCCCCAAATTGGTTTATGAAGCTATTGAGAAAGTTTGGCTCATTAGAGAGAGGTTGAGAACGGCTCAAAGTAGACAAAAATCTTATGCCGATGTGAGGAGAAGGGATCTAGAATTTGAAGGTAATGATTGAGTCTATTTGAAAATCTCACCCTTGAAGGGTGTGATTAGGTTTGGCAAGAAATGGAAACGTAGTCCTCGATTTGTAGGCCTATATCAAATTTTGCAACGTATTGGGAAGGTTGCCTATGAGTTGAATTTACCAAATGAGTTGGCCCCTGTTCATCCGGTATTTCATGTTTCCATGCTTAAGAAGTGTATTGGAGATCCGACATCCATAATTATGAACTTAAGTCAAGACTTAATATGAAATCAATGGGAATTAATGCTTAGCACCGATTTGATATGAATATGAGATGAAAGCTTATACACTAGTTGAGTCCGGCTTTCCAAATGGGTTCCTTCTACCATAGTTGAGTCTGGGTTCCCAGAGTATGTATCTCATGAAATGGAAACCTTATACCTTAGTTGAGTCCAGGTTTGTAGAAGTAATCTCATTATCCCATAAACTATGTGCCCACATAAATCTTTAGCTAGTAGATCCACCTAAGCTAAGAGTATGGTTGTACCTTTTGCAAGTAGGACAACCCCTTTTCGGTGTGGGGTAGACACCAGATACCATGGTAAGCTCACATGTTCTATGTCAGTTACGGCTAATCTCCCACTATGATAATATGAACAAGAATATGAGTTATGAACTATAGTTACTCAAGAAGCTTTCCTCGGTATGGGTAGGATTATGGGATCTTATTCATGCATTGCACAAGGATGCTTTGAGGGTATTTATGGTATGTTTCCATCATGTTTTGATAATCTATATGTTAAATATGCTTATGACTTATGTTTTTACACTAATCTTCATGATGAATCTTAAACTTGGTAAAGTGCATGCTTTTCAACTAAAATGTGCTTTTTAGCATATTTTCAAGGTTTTTATGCATGATTATCATACTTAGTGCATTTTTGTACTTAATTATGTTTTCCTATATTTTCCAAAGTGTAGGGTCCGGTTCTGAAGGCGATCATCATTTGCTTCAATCTTGGATTCGACTATTCTCCTAGCTTGTGGTGAGTCCTCATGAGTTGAGGACGGATGTTTTCATTTGAGTTTCATTCTTGTACTTTCATTTTCAAATTATGTTGTTTTAGGTTGTGACCTTATTTTTACTCAAGTATTGTAATAGATGGCTAATTGAGACAAGTCTAGACCTCCGCTTTGCTTTTATGAAACTTTTGGACCTAAATGCATTTTTACTCTTATTGTTCTAATGCTTTATGTTATGATATGCTAAGTGGCTTACACAGTGCCTTTAGGGGTATTATGTGCCTTGTTATGTCTAGGGGGTACCCTTGGCTCGTGACAATTTGAATCATGAAAGATGAAGGCCAACTAGCGTCATGGTGTGTACGAGCTTGAAAGGGGAACTCAAAAGCATAGACATAAGCTTGAACTGATAAAAAGGAAGAACATACTCACCTCATTTCAACTCAACTCAACTTAATTCAATGATACTCAAAGATACTCAAACTCAGAAATACGCAACTCAATTCAATATAAAAGCAACTACAAAGATGCAATATAAGGAAAGCTTTTAAAACAGTAGATAATAACTCAATGTATTTAAAAATACAATAATATGCTCTTTACTCTTATTTGGGAGCTTTTTTAATCGACAACCATCACTATGAGCTATGTGATGATACAACGTCTCGCCAACGCTGTCAAAATTGTCCTATACATTGCTAGAGTATAAGACATCCTCAACTAAGTGGATCCACAACTATGCTTAAAAACCAATAAGGAATCATCTAAAATGTATGACCCTTTACCCATGTTGGCATTACATGGTTTATGAGGACTTTGAGTTGTTTGAACTCGTCCCTATATCGGTGTTCAATACTACTCCCAATAATATAACTCATGCTCATATGTTTAAAAACATTTCTTCATCCTCAAACTTTGAGATTATAGTGCTCAAAAACTCCTCATGAACTCATTTGGAAATCAAAGTTTCCTCTCATTTTAAATGTAAAACATTTACTCTTGGGAATACATAGTTCCCTTATATTCATTTTGAAAACGTGTACTCGGCTCTCCTCATCTTCAAGCTCAAGTACTCAAGTAGTAAAACAAGTTTTAAAAGATTGTAAAAGACTTCTCAAAATGACTCAAAAGACTCTCTCAAACTTGACTCTTAATCTTTTCTTGAAATTGAAATGTGAATTCAAGAGTTATGATTCATGATATATAAGATCTCTTGATGATTCATGAAGGTTTAAATAGTTAGGACTAAGAAAGGAATGGAAGCTCGACTCAAAGGAACAAGTGCGGAATGAAAACGATGAAAAAAGTGGCCTGACACTTTGTGGCGCAGGGGTGACATGCCACACCAGGCATCCCCTTAGTGGAGTTGGTTTGTGGTGCAGTGCTGGCACCCCACGCCAGCCTTGTTGGCGCATTGAGGGTGCGGCACCCCAGCCCTTTTCCAAAAAATTCCAACGAATATTTCTTCTCAATTTTTTACCCTAATTCACCTAGAATCGATTGATTTCACACAAACTCTCTTAGATTCGTATACCCAACATAAGTAAAAGAAAATCTACTCACATCTCCTCAATAACAACCCTCAAACTCAAAACCCTTGCCTCAAGAACTCATAAAAACCCATTTACAAAGAATGAAGAACGAAACCTCAAGAAAATTCATCAAGAACCTCAATACATGGATTTTATGGATGAAATTTTATCAAGAAACTCATGATTGGCTTGAGGTTGAATGAACCCATCACTATGAAAGCTTGAACACCTCGTAAGGATTAAATCTTTCGTGAAATTCCTCAAAGATCGCAAGAATCTTGAACGCTTGAAGTTTTTCTCCCTTTTTCTCCTCTTGAACTTTGCCCTAACCTTCCAAACATTTTAGACTTTAGCGTAAACTGATTTTAATCAGATTGACCCCTAATTTTGGTGGAAAAACGTATGGACTAAGTTGAGTAAGGAAAATACCAAAATACCCCTCCATAATTCGGATGAATCTCCTTAACTGTACAGGCTGAACTCAAACATGCATATCTCCCTCATCCGAACTCAAAATTTAGCATACTTGGTGGTGTTGGAAAGAGGACTCAAAGATTTTTCATTTGATATCTAATGGGCCACCTAAATCATCATGTGCTGAAAGTTATGGTCGTTTGAAATTGACCCAAAACTCACAATTTAAGACTAACTTGCACAAATCTCAAATTGCCTATTTCTAATTTAGTTCTTTCTAAATTTAGCGTTTTCTTAGACCAGGTGTTACATTACTAATGACTGGTTCATATATTATTTAGATTCTGAGATATGATTTTTGTGAGCTAATATGTATATATTAAATTTCTTTCATAAGTTCGAATATTATTGACTTCAATGTTTCGAAAACCCACTACCATTTGTTTGGTCATAATATTCTTTGTGCAACTTTTATGTAATAGTACTTTCTGTTGGTAATAACTATAATACTTTGTGTACTAAAAGGTAGGTTTGCATTCAATAGATACTAATCCACTATATACATATTTTTAATAAAATAATAAAAAAGAAAAGGTTTAATAGAAACAATAAATTGTGAAATGTATTCAAACAAATGGCAACAAATGTATCAAGATTAATATTGTGTGATATTTTTATGATACAATATTTATATCAAGCGTCGATAAAATTTTTATTATTTTATTAAAAAAATAATATTATAATTTTATCAACTAAACGTTCTCCTTTTATTTTTGATAAGTTATTGTTGTGAGGATTTGTTTAGTTCTTTTGTCTTCACTGTAGTTTGGCTTTAACTTTTTATGTCTGCTAAATTTGTATATGTTTGCATGTTTATGTTCTACCGATTACATTTGTGATTATATACATTTATCTAGATGCATTATCAATCTATTTAGATTTTTCTTTTCCGCTTAACCCTATAAAGTAATTAAGAAGACCAATGCTCCATGGTTTCTTATGATCCACAATACTTGAAAT